>PVHY01003266.1:0-110812 GCA_004024945.1 Uropsilus gracilis | reverse complement strand
GAGTGGTAGCTTGATTAACATTCTTTTCAGAAATAAATAGTTCAAACAAGTCACTTAGAACTAATGATAAAAGAGCAGCAGAGCTACTGCCCATGATGTTTGCAAATGAGTGAGCATCGGATGAATACACGTGAACAAACACACAGATAAAACAAGTCACAGAATAAGTCCTGCATTTCCCACATTCATAGGGAAAAAAATATTAAAAAAAAAAAAGAGTTAGAGTTTGTTCTTGTGTGGGCTGAACAGTCCAAGGCTCTGAGCAGGCACAGCCTTACAAACAGGGTTGCAAGCAGCCTTCCCACCTATCAAGGGCAGGGAGGCCTTCATGCGCTTGACAGCTCAGTACCTGTGAGAGAACAGAGGTGATGCAGGGACTTCTGAACCCACAATGCATGAGGTATATGGAAATGTCTGTTCATGAAAGAACCACCAGCAGCTTGAGGGACCAGGCGGGGCATTCTCACAGCAACTGCTGGTGGAGGATTTCCCACACCATCTTCTTCCGGAAGAGAGGCATCTGGTGCTGCAAAGAATCCAAAGACATCACACACATTACATATTAGTGAGCAGAGCATGTTGGCCTTTAGATGTACTTGTGTAAAGAAAGTAGGATTTCAATGTCATTATGAAGAGGACTTTTTATATCATGGTGTTTATATGTATAAAGTCACAGTAAAGGTTTATGATTTTTACTATCATATGTATCATGATATTTTTATATGTTAAGGAAATTCAAAGCAGCATGCAGCAGCAGCAGGCCTCTGGCCCACTCTGCCAACTCCTGTAGCTGCAATTCCACTTAGACCCTTCAGTCGGTAACACGAACTTCTCCCCTGCAAGTTCTTCGTCTTCCTCTATCCCATTTGTTAGAATAGATCTTTTTCTTTCTTTTTCGCTAAACCCAAAGTCCTTTTGTTTGCATTCCAGTCAGTGGCTGCAACCAGTGACAGAGGTGCTGATCCAGTAAAAAAAATTTCAACCCCTTTGACTGGTTAACATCATGTCATTAGGATGATAGAGAATAAGGTGCTTTGCTTGACATTTTATTCTGCCTGAACTGATATTTCATGGGCCAGTTTCCCCTGTAACTTTAGTTAGGTTTCTGGTGAAATCATTTCACAACGTTGAGATGTTGCGTTGTAGATAGATATACCAATCTGTTATAAATTATGTACTAAATCACTACTTACTATAGTGATTTTCCTACATGGAGCAGTCAAAAGTCTTAATAAAAGAATTTGCAAGTGATTTTAAAGGTGCTGAACTCCACCAGTAGTAAGTGCTTTTCAGATCACAACTGCATTAAGTCAGCATGAGGGCCCTAGGTACTTCATGTTGTTCAAAATCTAGGAAGGGGATGAAGGGCTACTACTCAGGTAGGCAATGTCAAAATGAGATCTAGTAAAGGAAAAATATGTTTTAAAGGGTGCTGTCCTTAGTTATAAAAAAGGCTAAGAATTCATTGTTGCAAGTTCCCAAGAGTCCCCAACATACTTGAATTTCTATTCAATGCAGAGTCATAGAGAATCAAAATAACCAGAAATGAAAGGTACTCAGAACTCAGTTACTTCTTAGATTTTTGGCATACATTCTCACAAGACCTGATTTCCTCTTGTGGTTACATATTCTGACATAGCTCCATCTCTGGCTGAACATATCAGTAATACTCAGAGACCAGTCAACACTGGAGTAATAGTAGCACAAATACCATTATTAAGAATTTAACATATACCAGGGTCTGCCAACAGGCTCTAAGTTTATCTTGTTTAGTAACAAGTGGCTGAGGTGGGGTCTTCATTCACCTGAGTAAATGTGATGGGTTTGTCCCGAGAGATATAATCTGCATATTTACAAGTAAACATTCCACAATCACTCCCATTCAACTGTTGAGGAATCTCCTACAATTACAAAAAAAGAAGAAAGGAAGGGGTAAAATTTCATCAAACACAAATTCGATTGACTATGGATAAACAATATTATAAAGATAAAAGTTAAGTCCGGTATAATACATTTATACTACTTACATTAGACTAAGAGTAACCTGTTATAAAGGTTCTATTTTATTAGTCGTTATTAATCTCTTACTATGCCTAATTTACAAATTAAACTTTGGCATTGGTGTGTACGTATAGGAAAAAACAGCCTATATGTATGTTTAGGATCGTTCCTGGTTTCAGGATTCCACTGGGGGTCTTGCAACTTATCTCTTTCGAATAAATACATCACTGTCAGCAGATGCAACAAAGTATTTCAAATACAGATGATCATCACCTACATGTGGCTTCATGCTGTAGTGGGTCCACTCCAGAAGATTCAGGTCAATATTTCTTTTGGTCTTACTTTCATCCTGTAAATACTGACTAAAAAAAAAAAAAAGCAAAAGAAAGAAAGACTGTATTTATGAACCCTGTGGATACTGACCACTATGATTATAAAAAACTTTTGATGTTGTAACAGATATGCCATTCTAAATCTATTTTCATTTACTTCTTTAAAAAGTGATTGCTTTTGGTTTTAATTTTCCTATTTTTATTTGCTTATAAAATTGTATATACTTACTTTTAAAAAGATGCAAAAGACTATATAATAGCTATTCAGAAGTAGTTATTAATAATATTATATGCATCCTTATACACACAATTTTAAAACCAAAAAGATTACTTCACTTAAAAACATGTTTTCCCCACTTAAAAACAGATGAAAAATAAACAACTGGCCTGGACTCTAAAAAGAAGAAAACAAACACAGGCGTGGCCATGAAAAACAAAGAGGCAGAAAGATTATTCTAAATTGAGACTAAAGACACATTAAGTACATTTGTGAATCCTGATGAGCTTCCTGGATTAGGGAGAAAACTATGAAAGTTACTGAAAAAAAATCACAACACGAATCACATGTTTTTCTAACTGTGATGACACTGCAGGTAGATACAAGAATTTCTTTATTCTTATGAAATATATACTTAAGTATTAAAAGTGATTTTATCCAAATCTCCAGAAGGTAAATCAAATATACTCCAGGTATTGCAGCTTTGGATCTGCAGACAAGGTGAGCTGGTGCTCTAGTAGGGCATTATACTGCATTCTCAGCAGAAGCAATGCCATCCTCACAGGGATGAAAACCGGTTCTTGACCAAATTCTTAGCCATCCCATGGTTTGCATCCCTCTTAAGGTCAACTCAGCAGTCTTATTCCTTATTACTATTTTCTCCTGGGCACGGGGAAATTAAGTTGTTCTCTGGTCAGGGCAGGTGTGGTAATGAAGTAAAGGGGAGGAAAGCTGGCCTGAAGTATGAGGAAAAGGAATGGTATTCAGATCCCCACAAGTGGAGTTCTTCAACTTGGATGGGAAAAAAAGGATATAATAAAAGTATGATTTTTTTCATAATCTGTTATAAGCAGCATACAGGTTTGCTGTATGATTCCAACAAGAACACTGCAATGTGACAATAATATATATATATATATATATATATATATATATGCACAAGTATGTATTGTGCAAGTTTATACAAGTCCTAAACAGAGAAGACTAAAAAGAAACTTCATAAAAAATTTAATTCTATTTTATGATTTCAAAATTACTTCTCTACACTTTTTATTCAAGATAAATACCATAAATAAAAAGGATCCTAGTAATAACTAGTTTTTTTATTTTTTTCAGTGTTGTTTAAAATGTAAATTCTCCATAATACTCACTGAAGTTCCTTACTAAAATTATCCAGATATACTTACTAAAACTGAAAACAGGAACCTTTATTTGCCTCCAGTGAACAGATTTTATTTTATTTATTTATTTTTTTGAGACTAGGTCTCGCTATTTTTGCCTATGGAACCGCAGGCTCATGTTGTCCAGGTACCACAGACTCAAGCAAAATTCAGCCTCAGCTTC
Organism: Uropsilus gracilis; assembly: GCA_004024945.1. NCBI lineage: Eukaryota > Metazoa > Chordata > Mammalia > Eulipotyphla > Talpidae > Uropsilus > Uropsilus gracilis. The sequence goes on along the minus strand of PVHY01003266.1, from coordinate 106,918 downwards.
CCAGGTAGCTGGGATTACAGGCGTGCGCCACCACACCCAGCTATTTTTTTGGAACTAGGTCTTGCTGCGGGCCCCAGGCGGGACTTGAACTGAGATCCCTAGCCCCTGCTGCTTCATAGGCTGAAGCTTACAGGCACGAACCACTGTGCCCGGCCTAGTGAACAGATTTTAAAATGACTTGTCTTACTGATATACTATCTCACTGTAAGTTCATATCACCACTTTACATAACCAATAAGTGACTGTTTTAATGGCAGACTTCTAGCAATTACTATTTGAAACAGTTGGCTACATTTTAACACTTGAAAATTTACATGTGCTCTATGAAACCTACTACCAAGGAAAGTATAAAGAGACATAAGTGGGCTAAAAATTAAGCAGAATAGTAAATACTCCCCAAGCAGAGTCTGCATCAATTCCAAAGAAATTTGATTCAAACCACAGAATTCTACTAAGATATGTTTACATCTGTGACTCATGACAATGTTTACAATAATGTAAGAAACAAGAATTCTCAGGATCAGATATTAGGCTACTTTTTAGACAAAATGATGTGCTAAGTGACTACAAAGACAGCCTTCTCTATACACTCTTTTGTTGCTACTAGTGCCTTCAAGAATTAGCAGAATGATCACCTAACAAGTACATAATGAGGTAGTGATGCAGTTTTGGAACCTTTACTTACAGGAGAAGTTCACAGATTCTGTGGCCCTTTTGTCCCATAGAATCCAAATATTTAAGACACTTTTTTCTTAGGTCTATTACCTATAATGGAAAAATAAAACAAATACATCTTAACCATAACAATAGCAAGAATTTGATTTCTAAAAAGAAAAAACATCTTTAAAAAAAATCAATACATGCACCGATATAAATGAATTTCTAAGACACTTTTTTTATATATCACAAATATGAACTTTGTTTCTAGAAAATAAATATTTCTATTTATAAAGAAAGGCACAAAATTTATTCACCAAAACATTAGTCATACTCAAAGAATGACAATTATTACTCTTTTCTTTATCTTGTAAACAAAAGTAAATAAATAACCTATATATTTTAAAATTTTCCTAGAAGAGTTAGTTATATGTAGAAGCTCCTCAGCTACAAGGAGTGTCTTCCAGTTTTCTTAGTTGTTCAACTCAAGAACCAAGAAAGGACTGAGCATACTTTTCCTTAAATTTTTTCTCTTTCATTGCACACACACACACACACCCTACCTATATGTATATATCACATCATTGTCTACTCCGAGGCTCTCCCACCACCGTCACCTGCAAACCACCTTTATCTCTTGTGTCTACCCCTTCCCCTCTCCTGCTCTATGCCTCAATTCTGTTGGTTGGCAATTTTTAAAAAAAATTTTTATCTTTTTTTTATATATATATATTTCACATCTTTGTATTCCCTGGGGAACTCTCACCACCTTCTCTCCCTCACCACTCCCTCCCTTTTTCCCCTCACCCCCAGTTGTGTATTTTAGTTTAGTTAACTTGTTTTGACTTTTCCTCCTGGTCTTTTGCTTGTTTTTCCTATATGCCATATATTAGTGAGACCATTTGGTTTGTCTTTTTCTTTCTGACTTGTTTCTGCTAATATTTCTTATCCATGTTATCATAAAATCATCAAGTTTGTCATTTTTAATTGATTAGTAATATTCCATTGTGTATATATATCACAACTTTGTCATCCACTCATCTCTGTGTTGGAACATGTGGGTTGTTTCCATGTCCTTGCAATTATAAATAATGCTGCAGTAAACATCCGAGAGCAGGTGTCCCTTTGTATAAGTATTGAGGTCTCCTTTGGGTAGATTCCCAGGAGAGCGATTGCTGGGTCAAATGGTAGTTCTGTTTTCATTAGTTTGACGGTTCTCCACACAAGTTTTCCATATTGGCTGGATAAGTTTACATTCCCACCAGCAGTATAAGAGTGTTCCTTTTGCTCCACATCCACAACCAGAACTTGTTGTTGTCTGTTTTTTGATGTGGCTGGGCCATTCTTACTGGTGTAAGGTGGTATCTCATTGTGGTTTTGATTTGCATTTGCCTAATTGCTAGTGATGTTGAGCATTTTTTCATGTGTCTGTTGGCCATTTATATTTCCTCTTTGGAGAAGTGTCTTTAGTTCTTCTCCCCATTTTTTAACTGGGCTTTTTGCTTTATTTTTGTTAAGTTGTGTGAGTTCTTTGTGTATATTTGTTATCAAACCCTTACCACTTGTATGGAGGGCAAAAATTGTCTCCCACTCTATTGGGTTTCTTTTTGCTTTGTCTGTTGTCTCTTTTGCTGTACAGAAGCTTTTCAGTTTGATGTAGTTCCATCTGTTTATGTTTTCCTTCACTTTTTTGCCATCTGTAGATGTGTCCAGAAAGGGATTTCTGAATTGTAATTCATGAAGGGTTTTACCCAAGTTTTCCTCTATGTATTTTATGGCTTCAGGTCTTACTTCCAAATCTTTTATCAATTTTGATTTGGTATATGTACATTTATATTTTTCTTGTTCATTTGTTTGTCTTTCTTGTAGCCTTCATATAAGTGAGACCATCTTGTATTTCTCTTTTTCTGGCTTATTTTTGCTAACATGATTCCTTCTCGCTCTAATCATGTTGCTGTAAATGACATAAGTTTGTCTTCTTTGATGGATGAGTAAATTCCATTGTGTAGCTATACCACATCTTTTTCAGTCATTCTTCAGTTTTGGGGCATTTGCGTGGTTTTAAGATCCTGGCAATTGTGAATAGTGCTGTGATACACATCCAGGTACATGTGTCTTTTTTAGTTAGTGTTTGTGTGTCCTTTGGGTAGATTCCCAGTAGTGATATTGCTGTGTCGAATGGCAGTTCCACTTTCAGTTGTTTGAGGATCCTCCACCCAGCTTTCATAGTGGCTGCACCAGTTTACATTCCCATCAGCAGTGTAAGAGTGTTCCTTTTTCTCCACATCCATGCCAACACTTGTTATTGCCTGTTTTTTTTGATGAGGGCCATTCTTACTGGTGTAAGGTGGTATCTCAGTGTGGTTTTAATTTGCATTTCCCTGATTACTAGTGGTGTTGAGACTTTTTTCATATGCCTGTTGGCCATTTGTACTTCTTCTTTAAAGAAGTGTCTTTTGAGATCTTTTCCTCACTTTTTGATTAGACTTTTTGTTTTGTTTTTGTTAAGTTGTGTGAGTTCTTTGTGTATCACACTTGTGTATCATCCCTTGTAAGGAGGGCAAAAATTTTCTCCCATTTGGTTGTGGGGTTTTTTGTTTTGTTTTGGTTATTGTCTCCTTTGCTGTACAAAAGCTTTCTTGTTTGATGTAGTCCCATCTGTTTATGTTTTCCTTCATTTTTTTGCAGCTGTAGATATGTCAAGAAAGGGATTTCTGAAGTATAGTTCTTGAAAAGTTTTGACCAAGTTTTCCTCTATGTATTTTATGGTTTCAGGTCTTATATCTAAGTCTTTTATCCACTTTGAGTTCATTTTTGTACAAGGTGTAAAGAAGTTATCCTGGTTCACTTTTTTGCATGTCTTGATCTAGTTTTCCCAGCACCACTTATTGAAGAGAATATCCTTGTTCCAGTGTACATTTTTTGCCCCTCTGTCAAAAATCAGTTGACCATATATGTTTGGCTTTGTTTCTGAGCACTCGTTTCTGATCCATTGTTCTGATAGTCTGTTTTCATTCCAGTACCATGCTATTTTGGTTATTATGGCTTTGTAGTATAGTTTCAAGTCTGGGATTATAATACTTCCCTTCTCTCTTCTGTTGGTCAAGAGGGTTTTGGATATTAGGGTCTGTTGTTATTCCATATGAATTTCAGTTAATTTTTGTTCTTTCTCTTTAAAAAATGTCCTTGGGATTTTCAGTAGAGTATACTTATACTTTCAGTAGAGTATATTAGACAGGACACTAGACAATGAAGTGTAGGTTTCATTATTTAAGAAAATTTTCACTATCCAAATTTCAACAATTAACTCTCTCAACTCACCACCAGGCTCCAATGTACCTTCCGATGAATAGGCACCAGAATTAGTTCCTGTTCAAAGAGATTGACCCCTTTGGTCCATCTTTTCACTGCTTGGTAACCCCCAGACTTTAATTTAGGGTAGAAGAAAGTACTGAATGCATGAAGTGCTGGATAGCCTTGTTTTTTATTTCTTTCCACCAGCAGATTCATATAAAAATTAATGACCTGTAATACCAAGATAGTAAATGTCAGAACTTGGCAAACACATTATTAAAACTAAACTTCTACCTACCTGAATTAAGAACAATTAAAGGTAAACAGCTTACTTGGGAAAGAAAAGGGAATGAAATAACTCTCTATGGCAAAGACGAAAAATAAAAATTAATCAGTATAAAATGGAAGGGATGAAGAAGGAATAAAGGCATTTGAGTAAGAGAGCTAAGAGAAGAAACTCAAAAAGAAAATCTTTGATGAATTTATAGACACCTGGATGCACCTAGAAGAAATCATTCTAGCAGAAATGAGCCAGATAGAAAGGGACAGAAACCAAATGGTTTCACTACTATATGGTCAACCAAATGAAACTACACAAGGGGAGAGAGGGGACCAGCTGGAGCGGGCAGGGAGGGGAGGTGGTGGATGACCCCCAGGCACTGAATGATGTGAAATATATATAAATAAAAAATAAATAAATGGGAAAAAAAGAAGATCTTCAACAAAGAAAATATGTATGTAGCGGCCGGGCACGGTGGCTCGTGCCTGTAAACTTCAGCCTATGAAGCAGCCGGGGCTAGGGATCGCAGTTCGAGTCCCGCCTGGGGCCCTTAGTGAGACATAGTTTCAAAAAAATAGCTGGGCATGGTGGCGCGTGCCTGTAATCCCAGCTACCTGGGAAGCTGAGGCTGGGGATTGCTTGAGTCCGTGCTACCCCGGGCAACGAGAGCCTATGGTTCTACGGGCAAAAATAGCGAGACCTAGTCTCAAAAAAAAAAAAAAAAAGTATGTGAATTGTGTCACATCCAAAAAAGTGTTGCTATATCAACATGCATGGATAAATTTTACACGAAAGTATATATAAGTTCTACCTCAATTTAAAAACATTAACTAGAAATGTAACAAAACATTAAAGTATTAACTGATAGTACCTTTGAATAATATTTTTCTTTCACTTTTCTTATACTTTCTATAATAAACATATTACACTTGTAATGTGAAACAAAAACATTCTAGTTTTGGGGAAAAATGTGCTTTCATTCACTATTAGGGGAGGGAGCAGGTGCAGAAGGCAGCAAAGAAAATGTAGGGCCTGAGCAGTCAGGGAAAATGCTAAATATAAAAATAATAAGAATTAAGAGCTAGCTTTTACTAAATATGTAAAGATATAAGAAGACAAATTATGCAAATTCTTGCAGTTAGCACTAAAATGCAATGTAAATAAAATAAAGACGGTGGCCAATATTACTGAATAGTCAAATGATTCCAATAAGAATTCATCTTGAAAAAGCATCACTTGTTTCCTTCCATTCATCAGCTGCAGTTAGGATTTATAAAACTATCAAGGAAAACTACCAAGGAAGTTATGGATGAAATAAGACAAATATGCATAAAAGACAAACATTGTTAATTAAATGCAGCAAGCAAAAAAGAATTAAACATTTTTTAAGGTTTTTTTTTTTTTTTTTTTGAGACTAGGTCTTGCTATTTATGCCCATGGAACTGCAGGCTCTTGTTGCCCGGGGTACCACAGACTCAAGCAATCCCCAGCCTCAGCTTCCCCGGTAGCTGGGATTACAGGCGCACACCACCACGCCCAGCTATTTTTTGGAACTAGGTCTCGCTATGGGCCCCAAGCGGGACTCAAACCGCGATCCCCAGTCCCTGCTGCTTCATAGGCTGAAGGAACGAGCCACCGCGCCCGGCTCATTTTTTAAGTTTTAAGATGTTCCTTATTTCAAATAAAACTGAAAGTTGCTTTCCCAACCCTTTATAACTGGGTAGAAATCACTTTGGTTAGTAAGTGGTTAAGTATTGTGCTAGTTAGTAGGAAAAGGAGTGAGGGAATAAGAAAAGAAAAAAAAAGCTTACTTCATCATTGAGCCAGTGATAGTTCTTTAAAGTCTGGATATCTCCTCGAGTGATTCGCAATTTGAAAGCACTGCTTAGGATCTCATCCTGTGGGCCATGGCCAAGGGCATTACTGATTTCCTTTTCCATGTCCTGAGTTAAAAATTCCAAAGGTTATTTAAATACAGAACCACTACCAGCTATAGAAAATCTTGAAACTGCAAAAGGTTTTTCATCTGTGTAATACCTGACCCTTCGGAAAAATATACTATTCAAAACTACTAACCTGAAGTATGAAAAAATTTAAATTCGTACTAACAAGCAATCTTACTAATGGTTATAAAAATACTAGTCCAATTATTAGCTTCTAGAAATAATAATTTCATAATAATATTGAAAGTACAGTCTCAATGATCCCACTACCATTTATTGAGCTCTATGAAACAAACAGTGTCAGATGCTCGAAACATACCAATAACCCTTATTTATGGGATAAGGATTACCACTATTTTATAGAAGATATAAAGTTCAGAGAACATCAGTTACATGATTTCAAATCATAGAATTAGAAGGCAGAGCATGTACACATACAGAAAAAATGTAACCCTCAAAACTTAATGAGAGCTCATGCTTGAAATAAGAATTTGACCTACTTTATTTCCCTGTTTTCTATAAGTTTCACTATTTTCTTTTTTATTTTTTTGAGACTAGGTCTCGCTATTTTTGCCTGTGGAACCGCAAGCTCTCGTTGCCTGGGGTACCACAGACTCAAGCAATCCCCAGCTTCAGCTTCCCAGGTAGCTGGGATTACAGGCGCGTGCCACCACGCCCAGCTATTTTTTTGGAACTAGGTCTCGCTATGGGTCCCAGGCGGGACTTGAACCGCGATCCCTAGCCCCGGCCGCTTCATAGGCTGAAGCTTACAGGCACAAGCCACCGTGCCCGGCCTAGTCCTACTATTTAAAATGCAATAATACAAAAGAGAACATTTTAGGAAACCATAATCATGTTATAAAAAACTGCAATGATCACATTTCTAAAGCCAAATCAAACTATATAATTCAAAATATTTAAAGATTGGAAAAATAATTTATAAAAAAGCATTATATTCAAGCTGTGTGACAATCATGTCTACTGATACTTGCTGAACATTAATTAACCTAATCTTGTCACAGATAACTAATGATTAATGCAACAAGGGACTGAACAGTCACTGCATCAAATTTCTTCCTTTGATTCATCCCTAACCCAGAAGAAACTTCTCAAAACAAAACATTCAAGTCTTGAATAAATGATGCTATTTTAAAACATGCTTCATATTTTGACCAAGAAAAGAAATAATACCTCTGTAAGTTCAAGAAGATCATCTGTCCTTTTATCCCTTTCTTTGCCTGAGCAATGTCTTTCCTTTGTCTCGAGGACTGACAATTTCCTCCTGAGTAAGCCATTGCTTCCACTGCCCAGGCGGAGTCGGGCTGACACTTCCTCAGACAGGTCAGGTTCTAGTTGGTGTCCCCTCCTCTGATCAAAAAAGTGTCATTTTTTTATTGACATGCTTGGCGCTTGCACAAATAAACAGATGTAACCCATGAAATATCAGAGAGTGCCATTATCTTGAAAGGAAAGATACTTAGCAAATCCAAATGAGCTAGTCACTTTAGCATATCTGCCTGTGTCTGCAAGCAGGAACAAAGAATTGCTCAAGACCTAACGCTCACAGGATAACAAAGCTTGTTATAAACCATGAAACAACCAGGCACGGTGGCTCGTGCTGGTAAGCTTCAGCCTATGAAGCGGCCGGGGCTAGGGATCGCAGTTCGAGTCCCGCCTGGGGCCCTTAGCGAGACCTAGTTTCAAAAAAATAGCTGGGCATGGTGGCGCGTGCCTGTAATCCCAGCTACCTGGGAAGCTGAGGATGGGGACTGCTTGAGTCCGTGCTACCCTGGGCAACGAGAGCCTGCGGTTCCATGGGCAAAAATAGCGAGACCTAGTCTCAAAAATAAATAAATAAATAAATAAATAAATAAACAAATAAATAAATAAATAAATAAACCATGAAACAAAATACTGAAGACAGGAAGGAAAATGCTTTCAATTTTCTTAATCCAATAAAAAATAAATTAGTTAAAAGACATTTGAAAAGTTAAACAAGAAATAAGACCCATAATCCCAGCACTCAGAACTAATTGTTACCCCTCATATTAAGTAAAGGTATTCTAGTTCATCCTTTTAGAAATGTAATTATGTATTATAGAAAAATGCACGAAACATTAATATACCATTTAATTTTTATAGAATTAACAGTTGTGCCTGTATGATTCATATGAACAGTGTTCCTGAAATTGACAAGAGCCTTCCTTATTATACCCTACTTAATACTAAAATATTGAATTTAAATCATCTGGGAAGCAAATGATTTTTAAATTGAGTTGTGGACTAGAGCCACACTAAACTCAACCTGACTAACTAGCACTTTCCATTACCAGATTTACTGGGCCTAGGAAACCAAACTGCCCCTTCCCCACAGTCCCAGAAAGTAGTCTTCAGGTTCAGTTGGAATAGAAGCAGAATGGAGTCTTATCCAAGTCACAAATATAACCCAAACTCTGTCCACTCTTCCTTTAGTTTTCAGTCAACAATTGATATACAATAATTAAACAAAATTTAAACACAAAAAGTTTTGTAATGAATCACTGGAAATGGGACCATTAGAAAAGCAGTAATTCTAAAACTATGACCTAGCTTTTAGACTAATTCTTTTTTTAAAACACCAGTTCTTACTAAGCAGTATAAAGAAAAAAGAAAAACTTGATCAAACTGATGCTTAACTCAAAGCAGTCCCCAAAACGTTGGTATTTCAATGTATTTAAAATGTGAAATAATCTAAACCTCAAGTACACTTAATTTCAGAATCTATTTCTTCTGGTCATAGAAGGTTTAGAAAACACTTGGCCACTATTATAAAAATACTGGTATTGCTATGGAGATCACTGGAACACTTATTAAATTCTTATTTAGAAAATATAAATTCCAACTAAGCAGAATATTGCCAATATTTTTAAGTTGACCAGAAATCTTAACTCTGAAAATAAAGTTCTGAACATATAGCTTTCTTAGATATGTACATTCTTTAAAAATTCACAGGTTAGGGCTGGAATGGCATCAAGCTGGTCTCTCTTACAAAGACACCTACCACACAGAGAAAAATCCAGCTACTCAGAAGGAAACCAAGGTCGTTTATCTTTGATATCTGACATTTTCAAAGAAAACAATCATTTAAGTAAAATCTATCATCTTTCATATTTTAACCTAATTATAACAGAAGGGTAAAAAACATATAAAATCTAACTGGGGTTTCTACTTACACCTTCATTTTCAAGTCTGATTCCAACTGTCTTCTCTGTATCAGAAAATTTCCCCTTTGAACATCTGGAGGGAGGAGGAAATTCAGAGATTAGAGACCAGGTAATTTAATCTGGTACATGTTGGACTAATTTTAGAAATAAAATTTAATAATTGGTTGCTCTGAATGTATATAATCCTTTGAAGCAAGGATTTGAATTTTTTTTAAAAGGATCAGGTAAATATTTTATGTTTTCTAGGTCATCTTAAGATTGTTACATCTTTTCAATGTCCACTGTAGTTTAAAAGCATAGGCAGTATGTAGATAAATGAACACAACTGTTTCACCAAAACTTTATTTACAGGAAAAATAAAAAAACAGGCAGGTGGGCTAGATTTGACTCTTAGACATATTTTATCAAACTCTGCTGTAAACATTCTATGATCTAAAATCCTAAGGCACACAGAATTGCCTTCACTGCTCCTATACTAAAGATACCTCATCACTAGAGATGCTCATCACACCTCCAGTCCTATTAAAATGGTGCCGACAACTCCCAACCCTTAGATGCCTAGGAAAAAAAGAAATCTCTCCCAAGTTACCGGGAGCCTTTAACACAAGAGCTACCTATGCAGCCACACATGTATACATCTGTGAGCTCTACTTAAGGAGAGCTCTCAATTCCTCAGCCTAGTCATTCATAAATATAGTGTATAAAGTGAGAAAATAATAAATCAAAAGAAAACTCAGAATAACCTGAACCATATACCTCTTTTCACTTCTTACTGGGCACAGAGGTCCCCTTGTTTCAACAACTCTATCTGTGAGGACAGTAAAGAAAAAAATCAAATGTTACCATTATTAATCATATAGCTACAATTTCAACTTAGATAGTTTGTAAAATATCAAGACATTCACTTGTTGAAATGTTTTAAATGAACTCCAAAAATACTAGCTTTCCTACAGATAGGTAACTTAATAAACACATAGATCTCTCTTTTTAAAATAACATCTTCTTTGGTTACCTGTCATTTAGTAGATAGCCAATGTACAAATCTGAGGAAGTTAGTATAAGGAATATTAAGAAATTAATTTTATGTTCACACATTTGCTACTACATAAAAGTTAGAAATAATCATCATTTTATGAATCCATCTCATCTTGAAAAACCTTCTGTAATAAACCATTGACCAGCAATGCTCCAGGGTATAAAAATATTTTAAGGTATCTTACTAGTATAATAGGCAGTGCTTCAGTCAGGATTTAAAGTTTGGTACATCATCTTTCACCAATATGTCATTTTTTTAATTTCATACACACATAAATTGAGGTCAATATATTAACACAGGACTAAAATTTAGTATTTGGGAACTCACATTGTTTTGGAACAAACTGAGTTGTTTTGACTCCATGACTTTGCTCGTCCCCCCAACCTTTGGTCTTGAGTGTGTCCATCTGACTTCTTTGAGAACTTAAGAAACACAAATTAAGAACATAATAAAAAAAAAGGAAATACTACATAAATATTCATTATGTCTATTGACAAACTTCTCCAAAAAGGAGTTACTGAATGAAACATCAAATTATAAGAGGCAGCAAACAACATAGGACTAGGATTACAACTTTCTCCTCATTCTAACATTTCAGCCACATTATCTAACCTCCAGTTTCTCTATTTGTAAAACCGTATGTTCTCAATCACCAGCTTCACCTTAACTGAAAAATTCTCAGTGTGGTAAAAGTCAGGTTAAAAAGAAAAATTTCAAGCACAGACCCCTGTGTCCCAGGAAAACACGTCTCCACCGGTGAAAAGGACACTGCTCCGGAAAAGAAAAGGAAGATTCCAATGGACTGAAAATTGACCAACTACTGGCAGTGTGAAAGAGGAAATGGAGTGAAGGGGGTGGGGTGGAGAGAACACCCAACGGAAAGGAAATGTAAACAAATTTTATATAATAATAAAAAAATTTTTTTAAAAGAAAAATTTCAAATGATATTCTAAAATGGATCCTAAAATAACACATTTGCTTTTATATAAAAGCAAAACAGTTCAAGGATTTTGCCAGCACGACAAAACCAAAAACCAAAATGGAGATAATAGTAACATTCTGACGAAAGAATTTTTTAAGTTCACAACCAAAGTTAAAATTTCCAGATAAATAATTCTTTGTTTTTTTGCATTCAATAAACTAGAGAGTCTCACTACTTTCTCACCTTCAAATTACTGTACAAATGTCCAGGCACTGCTCTGTGCATTCTCAAACCACTTGCTAGAATTACTAAGTGAAACTCAATCCTGAATGTGCATATTTTTCTGCCCTTTTTACAGGTGAATGTATGCCTAGATGTCAGCTCCTTTTGTCACTCTCATAATTGGCTGAAAGCTGTGGAATATTTCATTAAAAAGTAGTCTTGTAAGGAAAATTTCTCACGACCTGGGTGACTTCATCTCTAAAGAGGAGGTTTTCCAAATTTAGTAAAAAAGTACCTACTAAGATACCTTAGGGACTATATGTGTGTGAGAGAGAGAAAGGAGGGGGAGTGGGAAAAGAAGGGGAAGAAGTGGGAAGAAAAGAGGGGGGAAAAAAGAACCAGAGATTGTAGGAAATTTGGGTGTTGGGAAGCTTGAAAAAAAAACAAAAAACAAAAAAACTCTACCCCCTGGAAAACCTACTTCAACCAGTGACTACATTTTTTCATAAGACTTTCAAGTGTTCAGTTGAACATAAGATTCTAAAGAGGAGAAAATTCTATATCATAAAAGCAAGGATCTATTTAATCCACACTAAGACATAAAGTTCAGGCAAACTGAAAGGTTAGGTCCATCAATGCAAATCTCCTTTTTCAATAAAACTATTCCCCCAAATCACCTCTCCAAAAATAAAGAAAAAGCTATCTGGCAAAGCACTTCACATTTCTTATTATTCATCTTTACCTATGATGAGCTGAAGTGATAGGAGGAACAGAGTTTCCATGACCACTTTCTTTAAGGCGCTCCAGTAACTTTCTGTATTTCTCTCTTTCCTCTTTCTGAACACCCTAAATAAAAGAAAACATGTTAGATAACTACTAGAACATTAAACCTATAATTAAACCATAAACAGACTGAGAGGCCAAATGCAGCCCACAGATGTGTTTTGTTCCTCAGCACAGTGTTTTTAAATTTTCTTTGAATTAATTACCAACTTTATAAATTTGAAAAGAAAAATCCAAAAACACAGCCACTTGAAAAACTGAATCAACATCATGGAGCAATATAAGGCAGTTATTTTTAGCTGGGTCATTCACCCTAACCCACTTCACTTAAAATTGTCTACTAGAACATGATGTGCATCTGGGTTTTTGATGGTGGAACTGAGTTAACCCCAAAACTCAATAGAAATAACCCAATTCATATTCACAACATTCAGTTTCCAAAATGAAACTGGTCTACCAAAGTCACCAGTGACCTTCTATGGCCAGATCCAATAGACCCATTTTCAGTTTATGTTACTTGATTTCTATCTTCAGCATCTCACCCTGCTGACCTGGCCTTGCCTTCTTCGACAATACACTCTCCTGATTTCTTCTTATCTTCTCACTGCAGACTATTTCTTCTTCTGCCTGCCTTTAAATGCCAGTGGTTCTGCCCAATATTTCTTTTCACACTACATCCACTCCCTGAGTAGTCTCTTCAGTTCTTTTGATTTATATCACACCAATAAGCAAATGATTCAGAAATGTGTCTCTAACCCTGCCTTCTTCTCAAAACTCTCATCACCTATATCCAAGAGTCTATGGGACAGGTCTTCTTGCGTGTTTCACGGGCACTTTAAACAATGTCCAAAATTGAAGTCATCATCTTCCCCCTAAACACATAGGGTATCTTGGTCAGTGACACGTATTTACCCAAGACTGAAATCTGGGATTCAGGCTCTCCCTCTAATTTTATATCACATGCAACCACTGAACATGACTTGCTAATACTAATATTTCTAGAATATATCCTATATGTACCCAATAAATATTATTCAGTTCCACTGCTAATTCCCATCAAGTAGATATTGCCGCCTCCTTTAATATCTCTCTTTAAAAACATTTCCTGGGCTGTGATTCATTCCTCCCTCTACCTATCTCTATTTGCTGATTTTTACCTATTATGTATAAGTTCCTAGAAGAGAGGGACCACGTTTAACTCAATTTTAAACTACTCACAACTAATACAGCACCAGGGACACAAATAAATATTTCTGACCCAACTAAGTAGATCAGAAAACCATCCAGTGGTCCTGGGGGGTGCCAATACAAGAATAATTCTATGTAAGCAATAAAAAAATAAAAATAAAATAATTCTAAATTCTCCTGGAATAAGACTTCAAGAGGGAAGAAGAGTGTTGATGAAGATAACATGTTAAGTGCCCTGAAAGGGAAGGAAAAGCAGACACATACATCATTTACTTCCTTTACATTATCACAATCACTAGTTTGTAAAAGAAACAAGTCAATATAATTCAGATACCCAAAATGAAAGTGACTATAATCTTATCTTTTCCTAACATTATTACTTTTTCTTTCTTTAAGCAAAAATGCCTACATACGAAAATTGCCTAAATTATAAATGTATAAAGTATCTCTAGAGGGATATATGTACAAGTATCTGAGGTTACTTGCTAAAAGTTAAAAAGGGATGGGAGCCAGGTACAAAGGGAGACTGGGAAATTTACAACCATCATTCACCCTTTTGTACCTTTTGAATCTTATATCATATTACACATTTTGGTCACCAAATTTATAAAATATTTTTGAAAGAGATCAGGCAAAAAGGGCTCACCTCCTCCACAGTACAATGGGGACGTCTAAGGCCCTTGCCATTTTCTTCAGAAATCATTTCTGTTGCAACCTGTTCCTGGGGTTTCCACGTTAAGGAACTCTCTGGATTGCCTCTGTTATATCGACGGCCACCTGGTCTTCTACTATAGCCTTCTGAGTTCAAAGTAAATCTAAGACAAGAAAAAAAGAAATTACGATTATCATCAAATTGCTTAACTGCTACAATTTAAGCTCCCAGATCCTGCAGTTATGCTGTTCCAGGTTAAGCTTGTACTTCACAAATCAGACAAGTAATATTTATAAAAGTTAGTTCTAGCGCTACAACAAGTGTACCCCAGTATTCCACTATGGGATGTCTGTTTCCAGTCACCAGGGCTGCTACTTGAAAGCATCAACCTTCTTCCCCATGCCTAATTTTCCAAACCTATCTGGATTGAGATCTCCATTACACATGTCCTCCTCCTATACTGTCCTTCATTAATCACCTATCACCATTGTGTGATTATTTTATGTTTATATCACACGAGATGTTATTTGCATTCCATAGGGCAGATAATACATCCCTTTACTACTACCATTCTAGTCAAAAGGCACTCAGTAAATATCTGCTGAATGCTAAATTAACAAATGCTAGAAATGAAAACCATGAAGCTCCCACCCAGTCATTGCTGCTGGTGACAATCTGCCTCTCCTGCCACTACCAGTAATGGGAAAATTAATTTATACCTGATGTGATGTGTTAAAAAGGATACAATAACACTTATATAGAATTTTTACCAAAATTATGCATAATCTACAACAGATGAGTGAACATCTAAAAAAAATAAGGAATGTTCTATGCAATAAAAAGATCTCCATGCCATAAAAGACCAAAAAAGAAGGTAATCTGATTAAAGGAGATCAGAGAGAAATGAAAACTAAAGAGAATATATGATCTTTTCCTGAATCTTAGACCAGAAAAAGTAATCCCTATAATGGAAAAAGTCAAATTAGATTATATAATGGTATTAAAGTCAATGCTAAATTTTCTCATTTTGATAATCTGAGACTATATAACAGAACACCCTCATTCTTAAGAAACAGAAACACTCAAATACTAAGATTAAAAAGATATGAATCTAAGATTTGTTCTCAAATGGTTCAGAAAAAATATTATACAAAACAGAATAAATTACAAAAATGTTAACTGGTGAATCTGGGTCAAATCTATTCACCTGTAAAATTTCAAAATACGTTTAACAAAAATTGACATAACTATAAAAACAGACAAATTCACAATTATAGTAGAAAATAACAATAATCCTCATTCATCAACCAGTAAAAATATAGCTAGAAAATCTATAAGACCTATAAAACATTATCAGCAAGCTGACCTGACATTTACAGAGTACTCCATCAAACAATAGAATATATATTCTTTTTTTGAGACTAGGTCTCTCTATTTTTACCCGTGGAACCGCAGGCTCACGTTGCCCAGGGTACCACAGACTCAAGCAATCCCCAACCTCAGCTTCCCAGGTAGCTGGGATTACAGATGCATGCCACCACACCCAGCTAATTTTTTTGGAACTAGGCCTTGCTACGTTGCCCCAGGCGGGACTCGAACCCCAATCCCTGGTCCCGCGGGTGGCTTCGTAGGAGGCTGCTTACAGGCATGTGCCACCATGCCTGGCAGAATATATATTCTTTCTAAGCACACATTTAACATCACTCAGATAGCCCATACTCCAGGCAATAAAACAAATGTTAACAAATTTAAAAGAACTGGAATCATATCAAGTTTGTTCTCTAACCACATGGGATTAAACAACACTATGATATCTGGAAAGTCCCAAGTTTTTGGAAATTAATAATTATTGTCACACTTTTAAATAACCACAGGTTAAAGAGGAAATAAAGCAGAACTTATGAAATATCTTAAATTAAAATTAAAACTAACATCTCAAAATGTGTGGGCTGCCACTAAAGCAGTGCTTCTAAGGACATTACACAGCATTAAATGCTTAGAGGATAAGTTCACACCTATAAATATGCAAATATGTATCACCCAAAAACATCTCTTACATAACCACAAAACATCATCAAATTTAGGAATTTTAGAGATGATATAATATTTATCATATTGTATATGACAGCCCATATTCATATTCCTCTAATGGTACTAAATATGTCCTTCATTGCAATTTTTTTCCTATCTAGAATCTAACATAGGAGCTCACTAAAGACTATCTTCAGTCTTTCCAATCTAAAAGCTTTTCAGTCTTTCTTCATCTTTATAATTAAGAATACAAGTCTAGGCTGAGCACAGTGGCTTGTGCCTGTAAGCTTAAGCCTATGAAGCAGCCGAGGCTAGGGATTGCGGTTCGAGTCCCACATGGGGCCAGTAGCGAGACCTAGTTCCAAAAAAATAGCTGGGTGTAGTGGTGCACGACTGTAATCCCAGCTACCTGAAAGCTGAGGCTGGGGACTGCTTGAGTCTATGGTACCCTGAACGAGAGCCTGCGGTTCCATGGGCAAAAATAGCAGGACCTAGTCTCAAAAAAAAAAAAAAAAAAAAAAAAAAAAGAATACAAGTCTACTGTTTCGTAGAGTGACTTTTAATTTGAATTTATTACTTTTCTCATAAATAGATTCAATTATTGATTTCTCCAGGAATACTATATTAAATGATAATGAAAAGCTTCCCAGTGTAATACATCAGGAGACCATGATGTCAGTTTGTCCCACTGCTGGTGATTTTAGCTTTGATCCTTTGCTTAAAGTGAGTTCAGGCAGGTTTCTTCACTCTGAAGTATTTTAGTCGTTGGACCTAAATTAGTAATTTCAGGGAGATATTCTGAGTTTACATAAATATCTCTTGCCTTATCAAACATTTTTCTAAAATAATTTATTTATATATAAATTTCACATCTTTGTGATCTCTGGGGTCCCCCCCTGCAACTGTTCCCACCCTGTCTTCCCTCCCCTCACTCCCCCCAAGTTGTGTACTTTAATTTGGCTGTTGGCTTGTTTTGACTTTTCTTCATGGCTTTTTATCTTTTCCATGTCCCATATAGTAGCAAAGCCATTTGGTTTCTGTCCTTTTCTTTTTGACTTGTTTCTGCTAATATGAATTCTTCTAAGTCCATCCATGTTATCATAAAATATCAAATTTTTAATTAAGAGTTTCAGCTCAACTGATGATTTCTATCCATATTAGTCTTTACTTGTGATAGTTATTAAATGATGATTTTCTAAGTTGATACTAGCTGGCACTTACCATAAAGTAAGTGCCTTACTTTCTCTCCCCATAAAATGCTTCTAATTTAGTCTCTGTATCCCTACTTTTATTCATTTTGATGCTTAAACTGTCCTAAATTTGGTGAGTGAAAATGCCCTCAAGTATCCTCCTGTCTTATGCTGGCATGTCTCTAGTTTTTGAACACTCCTTTAGTTTCTTGCACAAGACCCCAACCTGGACTTTCGCAGTCCAGGGTGGACTTTCGCAGTCCAGGGCGTCTTGCTTCCCTGTCTCCTCTATTTCTGATCTATCATTTCATCTTTCTTAAATAAACTTGCCTCTTTCAACTCAAAAAAAAAAAAAACTTGCACAAGATGTTCCAGATTTATTTTGTACTTTCTTTCTTAACCCTACAATCAGCTCATTGTCTAACTCCAGAGAGCTCTAGTTTTTAGTTTCTGTCTCATTCGTAAGTATGAGTATATAGCTAAAGAATACCAAGTAAGGGGTGGAGCGGGCTAAAGGGAAAAAAAAATAGAGATTGCCAAGTAGTTGAATAAGGATTTTATATAAAAATAGACAAAGTAAATCAAGGTGGAAGAAAAACTCGAAGGAAACAAGCAAAGCAGAGAGAAGGAAATTTAAAAAAACTAACAAGTTTTAGTGAGATAATATACTGAATTCTAACAAGATGATTGGAGAAAGAAAAAAAATAGGGCATGTAGGAAGGGGAGGATGCTTACAAGTTAAAACAGTGAACAAAGTTAAAAATCAATAAAAGTAAAAGGAAAGGAAAGGAAAATCAGATCATTCCAAAAGCTCTAACATTTAAGCAATAGGAATCCTAGAAAGAATACAAAAAGAAGAAAAGTATCAGTAAAATAATGACATTTCATAGAAATGACATGTTAGGTGTATAAAAATTTATCAGGCGACATACATGATTCCAGCACTTTTCTGTATTCATATTATACTTCAGAGAAAATGGTTAGAAATGAACAATTCTTCTGTAAAAGGTTTTTAAAAGCAGGTACTAGCATCATATAACAGAAAAAGTAACACATACCTGAGGTCAAGTCTCTCACTAACTGTACAATGTTTGTCAAGTTACTAACCTAGAGTACTTACTTAAGAAGATTACATAATAGAATAGTGGCAATGCCTAGCAAGAGAGAGCACCAAGTGGTGCTAGGTTTCCATTTACAGAATGGCAGAATTCAACACTTACCCAAAGGAAGGCAGAACTCTGCGAGGTTGATCTCGGGTTACTGTCACTCTGATCTTTGGATAGTCACTTATTCCATTAGGAGATTTATTACCTATTTTTAAAATGCATTTGTAATTATTAGGGGAAAAGAAAAAAACCTATGAACAGCTGCATTAGAAAGGAAAAGCTGTGAGCGGTCTATATCATAGAATTAAGTATCATATTTTCTCAAATTTTACTACTATACAGCAGAGGTCCAGCATAAACTTTGCAGAAGTTAAAGGAGAAGCAATAGTGCTTACTCAGTCTTTGATTTCAGATATGCAGTGAGAATTCATAGGAAAGTTTTCTAGTTTTGCTTCAAGTTTCTACTTCTGGGACCAAAAGACATGAACTCAATAATTAAGTCTATAACTTCATCACTTTGGGTAAATTGCTCCACATGTTTTTTCTTCACAAGAAAGCAGAAGTTTTAAGTAAAAACCTACCTATTTACTATAATTTATTGTGTCATGGTTACATTATTTCAAGAAAGGGTAACTGTTTTAATCTTCACATTCTCTTTGGTAGTTACTATGTGAGCACAGTGTCCCTAAGGACTCCAAAATGCAGAGGTGTAAAACTAAAAACTTTTCTCATAAACCATTAGCAACAAAACCTAAACTCACCTGAATTCATGTTTGCAAAACCTGACTTGAATGTTCAATCCCAATCATTTTTCAAAAAAAATAAGTTCAATGAATACAATATATCTAAAATAGGAAAAATTCTGAAATCCTACAGAAAAGAAACTATGGACCTCTTTCCACAAGAAATCTGCCCTTCATAAATCTGTGTATCAAAACCCACAGAAATATAGTACTGATATCTCAAGTACAAGGTAAATCTTTCATCCTTCCAAGTCAACTTTAAAGATAAATTTTATTTTATTTTATTTATTTATTTTTGAGACTAGGTCTCGCTTTGTTGCCCGGGGTACCACGGACTCAAGTGATCCCCAGCCTCAGCCTCCCAGGTAGCTAGGATTACAGGCATGTGCCACCACACCCAGCTATTTTTCTAAGACTAGGTCTCACTATGTTGCCTTGGGTGGGTCTTGAACCTGCTGACTCAAGTGATTCCTTGCTTCGGTCTCGCTTCTGTAGGCTGCGATTAATGGCACGCACCACTGTGCCTGGCCCTTCCTTAATTCCGTAATGATAAATTTTAAAGACATAATTCAAAAAATAGATATATAAAGTCCAATTTGTATTAACTTTAAAATAAAAAGAAAGACTTTGAGATATATCATTTTTATTCCAGATCCTTTGGAACTAGATTCTCAGGGTCAGGAGTATCTGTTGACTCTTTGCTCTTTTCTGACATCAGAAGCACTTTACTAAGAAAGTTTGAGAAATACTACTTTAAGATATTTATCATTTCCTTAACTTCCCTTTTGATTTCCAAACCCACAACTTCTCTAAAAGCTTTTTCGCCTTCTGACATTTTATAAGCCTACCTGTGTGGCAGACATCACAATCATTTTGGAGGACTGACTTTTTCTTATTTTCCCCCATCATTTTATAGAGTATATAAAATAACTACAATTCAATTTCAGGATCAAAGGATAATATGGAGGTTCTTAAACCATGAAACTATGAGAATGAGAAAACAAGACTTCCCAGTTAGATGCTATCCCTCTAAGACAAGCTTTCAGTGTTTTGTTTTGCTAATTTGTTACTAAAGGTATTATACCTGCCTGACAAATTAGTACAATATCTGACATACTTTTTAAATGAATGAATCTTGATCTAAATCACATTATGCATCCCAATAATATAAATAGAAAACTCAACAATAAATTCAAAACACAATACTAAAGGAAGGCTATTTGCTATCTGGGTTGTAGAGAGGCTATCTTTGTTTTTCCATCCCACCCCAAATCAATGTTTTCACTTGTAGTCTCAAATCTCAAAAAAAAAAAAAAAAAGTGGTAGATAAAGGTAGGGAAAAGCAGAAATAGTTTTGGCCACCTCACCCAGTTTCAGCATGTTGTTCCAGGATCCAGAACCTGTCAGTTCACAAGATGAAGAGTTCGAAAATACCTTAAAATCAAATAAAATAGCCTCTGTAGCATCTAAATTTTAGAATAGAAATGAATTTCTAATATGAAAATGTATCACTCTGTTAGAGATTATTTACTTCTAGCTCACAGAAGAGATATCAATAAAACCAAAGTTTTAATTTGTGAAGACTCACAAAATAATATTAAAAAATAACAATTCCAGGTTCTTCACATATGCTTATATCAGAACATCTGATGTACTAGCAGTCAGATCCTTTCTATTTTTTTAATGTATGATTTCTAAACTTTTAATTTCTTGACCTTTATACCAAAACTAATTAAGACATGAACATTTCTGGAAAAAAATAATTCTATACATTAATAAAAAGAGAATACTGTATTTCCAAAATTTAACTTAAATGACTAAGTACAAATATCAGCACCCCAACAGAGTCCTATCCCCACTGACCTCTCCTGAAGGGGCCACATTCCGTGTTCCGTTACAAGCAGAAGTCACCATGGGCTTTGTGGTCAGCTGGAATGGAAATCCAAATAAGCTGGCAGCATTGTAGAGACTGTTTTTCACTTGGTGAATAAAACAATCTAGAAAGTATAATACAGGATACATATAAAGAGTAATAAATCTCTAGCAAAAAGATTAGACCTGAGAAAAGGTTTCCCTTAATTTTCCTTAAAAGTTCTATTTCCACCAATATTATATGAAAATTACAAAAAAAAGTCCTATTTTTAGTTATTAAATCAAACGGATACCTGTAAAAATAATTTTCATCTTAGAAGAGTAAGTAGAATTCTAGCATGGTGATTTTGTTTGTCTCATCGGAGATTAAAAAAAAAAAAAAAGAAACCAATCACGCTAGCAAACTACATACTAATTTGCAGAAAAAAGTCCTGAAGTGACAGCTTTTAAACAGTGAATACTCTAGAATTTATAAAGCAAATGTTTATCAAAGATAACGTAAACAACTAGAAGCATGTAAGTACTAAGTATAGCAGAATTCTATAGGAAGCACTACTATTTACCAGCTGGTTTGTCCTTACTTCCCAAGCAGGTGACAGCACTGTTGTTTAACTATTAAGCGCCTGCTATATTTTGGCCCAGTGTGGAAATTAGTTAAGTATAAGAGATATAGTTCTTAAACATCTATAAATAAGCCCATTCCTACACTGTAGATGCAATGATCACCTCTGCCACCAAAAAATAAATGAATGAATGAATAAGGGAAGAGGCAGATTTCAGTTATTTCCCCCTTACTTTTATCACACAACCATCTTTCTCATTTCCTGTAATATGGACTTTTTCCCTAAATTTTCTTATTTCCTAATAAATAGTATTCTAAAGTACTAGCATGAGGAAGAGAATATCAATTTAGCCACATTCTGCTTTACAGAAAAATAGCCTGAAACTGAAATGGTGGCTTTTAAGCAACAAGCACTCCAGAACATAAAAGATATGAAAGACTTTCCAGTAAGATAAGGGAATAATTTAAACAAAGGAAGGATGTGATAGTTGGGTAAAGCAGAATCCATTTGAAGTAATTTGTAACTAGAGGAGACTTAAAAGTAACAAAGATGGCTAAAGACTTTATCACTTTAAGAATTACAGGGAATTCCAGGTTATCACTCTAATTTTTTAGAGATGTCATACATTCTGCTGTGCTTTGCTAAGTGGGACAAAAAGAACTTTGTGCGTTGGTGCTTAACCCACCTACAGTCATCTCATCTAGAACTAAGAGGATAAAAGGTATTTTTAATAAATAAATAAATAAATAAAAAACAGAAGGTATTCTTAATAACATAATAGTGGATGCTAAAAATTATTGTTTGTTTTCCTATAAATTTTGTCCAAAAATGAATATGCCTGAAGATTATGTCAAAAGACCTCACTGACTGAAAAAAAGGAGAAAGAGGCAGAGGGAAGGAAGGTCTGCCTCATTTGTAAATGGGAATATGATGGATCCCCTGATTTTTCTGAGACTGCACACTAAGTAGATCTTTTAAAACCACTTTATCTGTAAAATCATGAATCTGTGATTTTTAAGTTCCTTTCTAATTACCCTTTTTTCCTCTCAAAAGCAACCAGTGCAATTGTACTATCTGATATAATAGTGTGTAGCCATGTGTAATTACCTAAATTTAAACTTAATTAAAATTAAATTCAGATCCTCAATCACACCAGGCCCTTGTAAAGTGTTCAACAGCTACCACTGAGAACTGGATAATATTGCTACTGGCCTTTCACAAACTCCACCAGTAGCTATTATTTCTGTGACCCATTGCTTCTGCCTTTGCTTAGGTTCCTTTCTAGAGTGTTCATTCAGAAAAGTCATATTGATACATATTTCATAGAAATCACGGAGGGAGAGCGCCTTAACATAAAAGCCCATAAAACAGATGATTACCCTTAAATATTTTTGGACCTTTTTATAATACCACCATATATCACAATTTATATTTTTTCCAGAAAATTAACCTACTTTTTTGTTCTCAATGAAATTGAGAGGAAACCCTACATTTTTTCTACAATATAGCATGTTATATTTTACAATATGTATTTTATAATAAGTATATTTATATAGATGTAAAGCAACATCATCTGCCTTATAAAGAAATGAAAACAATAGTATTAAATTCTAGCTAGTACTGTATTGTCTTAAAAAAGAAGATCAATATATTTTAAACAGGTCTTGAAAACATTAACACTAAATCAAGATTTTCTACTTGAAATAATCAGAAAAATAAAAATAAGTGATAAACTTTTTTAGTATATAACATAATTCAGTATCACTTAATAATGTTTTGAATGCTGTCTCTCCCAAAATCACCTACTGAAGTGATATCCATGCTGTGCTTTGAGAAATACTGTCCTAATAAATTCAGCAGAAATATTCCTGGCAATCAAACTCCTCTAAAATTTGACCTTTCTAGCCAACTTTTCCAGACATCTAGTCACCATTTCCTAAATTGCACAACTTTCCATACCATTCCCTTTGCCTAGAATGCTTTTCCTTCCTACTGCTCTCTATTGCTATCCTATCCATTCTCCAAGACCCATCAGAGAGTACCTCCTTCATTAAATATTTACTGAGACTCAGAAGTGGCAGAAAATTGAACAGTATTTTGTTACTACCTGTTTTATTTCATTTATCATATTTTCATTGACATTATCATTTATGTACTTATCTTTATACCAGCAACTGTATAATCATATATCCCTACCATTTATAAGGTATTTTTAAAAGTGACCCGGCTTGCTTCATTTTTGTATGTCCTCTAGAACCGAACATATTACTTAGCATTAAGACAGGCTCAGTATGCACTCACTGGATTTAAAATAAATCTCACAAACATGTTCATTCTTAACTATCACATCTAAAAGTAGACCCAAATATGAATCCATTTTTGAAAAAGGATATATTACTGTAGTAGCCCATTGTACCTTTTTCCTTTAATCTAGTTTCAGTCTCTTCAAGATATATCTAGTCCTTCAGATATAGGAAAGTAAATAAACATTTTGGCACAACATATCAGATTGAGTCATTCAGTGATCTGAACTAGATCACTTAGTTTGAAGTAGTTTTTACAAATGTTTCTACCTTGAAAAAAGTGTCCCTTTTCTTTATAGAAGATTTGCAATTTTAAAATATACATTCAATACATGGGCTTATTTGTCTGGAAAGATATTTAACTTCATGGTAAAAGTGGCTATCCCAAAAAAAGATAACAGAGTAGAAAAGGGAGACTTATTTTTCACTAAATATATAATTTAACTTTTGAATTTATTTCATACATATTTTTTCCTATTAAAAAGACTAATTTTTAAAATTAATATTCAATACCTAGTCTTGGTCTTTTGGCAGGTATTTCATCAGTGTCCACTGTAGAAAACAGAGTGCTGAAAAGACAGAGAAAAAAGTATATACATATATACACAAACCTGTTTCTATAAGTAAACTTATTATTCATACAATACAGGCCCTTTTATCTACTTTGCTGTAAAATGAGGTCCAACTGATATTTAAAAGAGAATGCTACTTTATAAGCATTTAGCACTTGAGGAGTTTAATATAAGGTTATGGTTTCAGCTATTTGAAAGCGATCCAAAACACACTACCTACCATACAATAATCTATAATTTGCTAAAATACAAATTGAAATGGGCAGAAATCAGTAAATGAACATAGTAAAGACTAATATTTTTTCCCCTCTAGAAATAATTTTAAAACAACAGATTTCCTTTTGAAAGATGACACCACTACCTCCCACATCCCCTACCTCCCTGGGGAAGGAAATCATCTTCTATTTTGAGTAGACATAGACAATACAAGAAATCTTAAAAAATAGTGCTTAGCCAGAAAAGGAGTATATTAAACTATGATTTTATTATGGAAACTGTATTACAGTGGTAAAGAATTTCAGAATTCAGAAAAGCTCTGAACTTATACCTCAAATGGTGAAGGGTTATCCTTCTAAAGGAGATAATGATTGACCATATTTACCAAAAGATGAACAGAACAAATCCCAGGAAAATATTCAGTTCATAATCAACTAGCTCTCCTTGGCTTCATTTTGAATGAAAATTGGCTTGCATTAAGAAGAGTGGTTTTAGATTAAGATGGTAAAGAACAGAGTTTGATCTCCAAACATTGTTTCCAGGGCTAGCAGGGATTTATATTACAAAGGGAGGAAAGAGGGAATTAACATTCCCTCATTCAATAATATGTAGCAAGTGCTTAGACGTACCAGCCTCTGCGTAAGGTCTTCAGGGTAGAATAAATATCATACGTGTGTGTATAACATAATCATATTAGGCACCTAACATTATGTTCTCAAATGATTCTACAACACCACAGAAGGAAAAAAAAAAAGTTGAAGGCTTGCTTTATCTGGAACTCATGAAGGAATTTAGCCAACAGTCAATTTCATCAATGACCTATATTCTCAGATTCATGTATTAATCACCCTGCTCTCTCAAGCTTTAAGAAATCACCCCTCAATGATCTTGGGGCTTAGTTAAAAAGAGGAAATTAACTCCTGATCACTACAAATTGAAGGGGGTGTGTGTGGTATTTTAGTCTCTAGATTAATTCTTAGCCAAGGGGGAAGGGAATACTATGAAATGGGATAAATCAAATGTGTAGATGCAAAACAAGAATAGCTCTAAGTTTTCTTAAAATTTTAACCGAATAATAAGAGTACAGACAACCCATCTTTTTGAAAGATGAAATACTATGTGTGTGTGTGTGTGTGTGTGTGTGTGTGTGTGTGTGTGTGTATAACACTAACTCCAAAACACAGAACCACTCTCCCTCCCTCCCTGGTCCCCCCAAACGCACACACACTGCTTGACAGCTGCTTCACACAAAACAGCTGTTGTCTTGTGGTGCAAAGAAAACAGCACTCGAGGTCAAAAGGCTTTGAGCTAGGACTCTCACTTCCCCTAACTGCATTTCCCCCCCAGATATTTGGGTGTGTGCTTTGAAGACAGTGAGCAACGAAAATAGAATTCCACCGATTTTTAACTTTCAACCTAAGAGCAGCAAAATACGAAAAAGCCCCATTTGTTGACAGCATCAGCTTGGACGCGGAAGAGAACATCAAAGATCCTACCCTCACCCGCCACTCCAAAAGACAACTAGCTCCTTCATCATCCAGAGCCACATCCGCACAGGGCGGAGGGGACGACTACATAACCACGACACCCGCCACCATCTCTACAACCTCGGCCCAGCTACCTGTGTCAGCTGAGCAGGGTCGGCCTGGCTCGATCTGCAATACCCCAGCCGATCACGGGGTCGGGGAAGGTGGGGCAGCCAGGCCGGCGCTCGGCCCCCTCTCCTCTCACCTGTTCGAGCGCCGCCTCTTCAGGAGGGCCCGGGCAGGGGGCACCGTCTGGTCACAAAAACGGAAAATGGTGCCGAGAATCCTAACCAGCCATTTGTACATACCAGGCCCAAGCAGCAGCGGCGGCCGACACACCCCGAGACGCAAACCCCAGAGCTGTCGCCGCCGCTGCCGCCTTCGCCGCCTCGGCCACCACCGCCAAGGCTCAGTCGCCGACTTGTGACGCGAGCTAAGGGCCCGCAGATACAACGTCCCCAGGGCTACCGAAGGCCCCCGCCTGCCCCAGCTCCTGACGTCACCTCCTCCGCCCCGACCGGATAGCATCTTCGAAGTCAGTCTGCGCACGCGCAACAGCACCCCCGCCCCCGCCCCTCCCGAGCCTAGCTACCCGAAAGCCTGCCCAAGCGCCTAGATCCAATCGCGGACGAGATCCCGCGGGCTGCGGGAGGGAATTTCGCGGCTGAGCGAGTCCGGAGAGGGCCGCACGTGAGCTTCTCCAGCCGGGAGGGGGTGCTCCGGGACCCTGAAAAACAGTGGGTGCTCGGCAAAAACATAGAGGCACATCAGGTTAATGGGCAAATGGTGCTGGGCTGAGCGCTCCTTCTTTCCGCATGACTAGTAGGAGACTGTACATACATTGTCACCGTCAGTC
The DNA here is from genome assembly GCA_004024945.1 of Uropsilus gracilis. Taxonomy (NCBI): domain Eukaryota; kingdom Metazoa; phylum Chordata; class Mammalia; order Eulipotyphla; family Talpidae; genus Uropsilus; species Uropsilus gracilis. The sequence continues at coordinate 79,760 of PVHY01003266.1, read as the reverse complement.
TTCCCGGCGACCGCGGTGGATAGGTTACCTTGTGCCCTTTTCAATAAATAAGAAAACTGAGGCATTGCGTGATTAAGTAATTTACGTACAACCACAAAGCTAGTTAATGGCATAACTGGAACTGAGTAGCAACCCCAGACCCCCGCCCTTGAGGTCAGTTTACTGGGAGAAACATTATTTGAAAATGACAAGATGATTGGGGGCTATGATAAAGATGGGCGTAAAGTGCAATGCGACTTAGAGGAAAACCACACCTTGCAGAGAGCAAAGCAAGGGAAGGGGGGAAGGTACCTACCAGTAGCTTACTAGTACCTACAAGTTTCCTTTCCTGAGCAGGTGAGGAGTACTGCTAATTACTCTACCTTTGTTAACTAGAGGTCACACTGCGGTTAATTATCAACAGAAAAGAAGTCCACGCTACTTAAAGATAGAAAATGCACTCCCATCCCCAAGTTCTGCGATTTCTCAAAGATTTTCATACCCCTTAAATCCATTAAATGCATTTGATTCTTAACCTGTGATACCGGTAGAAGTCAGACTTCCAGGCTTACTTGAAATCAGCACAAGCACCTCCCAACACAGCCTCATCCTTTGTTCAATAAACAGTATTTCAGCATTCTGCTGCAAGTCAAACCCCCTAAGGCTCCGGAGCCACCAACCACCTCTTGTGACTACCAGTACAGTGACCATTCGGGTGGGGCTCGGAGGCGAGGGGGGCACTTCCTTGCAGGGTGTGGACTTAGGCTCTCTCCCACAATTCCCTCAAACATAGCTACCAAGCTGTTGCTGCAAGTCTGAGAATAATAGAATTACAAAACCGAGGGGAGTATTTAGAAATGGTCATTGCAAGTCCAGTACTTACAGCCCATTGCCTATTACCTGACTAAAGGATATAAAGGCTGTTACTCCATAGTTTTCAACATCTTTTATAAACAATCAACAAAAGAAAGTTTTCCTTCCACCTCTACCCCAGCCCTTTTTTTTTTTTTTTTTTTTTTTTGAAACTAGGTCTCGCTATTTTTGCACATGGAACCGCAGGCTCACGTTGCCCGGGGTACCACAGACTCAAGCAATCCCCAGCCTCAGCTTCCCAGGTAGCTGGGATTACAAGCACACGCCACCACACCCAGCTATTTTTTTTGGAACTAGGGCTCACTACGGGCCCCAGGCGGGACTTGAACCGTGATCCCTAGCCCCGGCCGCTTCATAGGCTGAAGCTTACAGGCACAAGCCACCGTGCCTGGCTGGTGCCCTAGTTGAACTGTCATCCACAATAGGGGCATGGGATAATGCCTGCCCATGAGGGAAGGAGTGGGATTATTCTTAGCTCCAGCCTTGCTAATGCTGCAGTCATTCCCGGGTCTTGGTACTCTTCAGTGGAAGGCCGGAGGATAATCCCAAAGTGGTGTGAACTAGCAGAAATGCTGAGATTTTGCTTTTTGATTTGGATAACTTGCAACCTTATATTGCCAGAAGGACAATAGAAAGTACAACCTTATTGCTTAGGTTTTCCTGGTGTATCTTAAACAGTTGTCCAGTTTTCCAAAAATATACACATCCTGATGAGATATTCTATTTCAAGGCTTTCTAGGGACTCACCCCCATCTTTCCTCAAAACCTACTGTTTCTCTTCAGAACAATAAATTCCCGGCCTCCATTCGATTTTATAGTTTTGCCATTTTTCATTTTGCCAGCTTTTTCAAGTTTTCAGCTTTGTTTCTGCTAAGTTCCCTCTTTCCCCCACCTTAGAATAAGTTCATACAAATGGAAGAGGTGGGAGCTCAGAGAGGAGAGGTTCCTGGTTTGGGCTAAATGTACCTAAAATCCAACATCAGTCACCATCTTGAAGATTAGTTTTCTTCTAGGAACCACCTCTTCTAGTACCCAAGAAAAATGTGACATTCTACTAAAGTGACTTTGATCTTATTCAATCTGTCTAACCTTACTATGCCAAAAACAAGTACACTTCTTTATTGTCTTAGATTTTATTACAGAATGTGCTCATGTTGACTATACCTAGTTGTACCTGCCATGTACAGAGAAATAGCTTCAAATCCCACTGAAGCCTATTTCTCACTCTGTAAAATATATGCTTGTGGTAAACTTTCAATAAGAGTTTTAAGTAAATAAAAACATGCTTCTGTGCTGCCTGCATACCTCTGTATATCTTTAGGCCTGGCAAGATATTTCTCGACAGCATTCTGACAGCATTCTGAAAACAAGTGTTTTTGTTTTGTTTTGTTTTGTTTTTGAAATGAGGTCTTGCTATGCTACTGGAGTAGTCCTGATCCTGCAGACTCAAGTAATCCCCAGTCTCAGCTTCCCAGGTAGTGGGATGATAGGTGCATGTCACCACACCCAGCTCTAAAAACAGGTTTTAAAAGCACTGCTTTGCCTGTGTGATATATTTAAGGAATTCTTGGTTTCTAAAACAAAATAACTCTATCTCTTAAAAAATATTTCTTAGGTCAAAAGAGTAATATGCTGGACCCTTTTTTGTTTGGTAAGAAATTACCAAGAAAATTATTCACATAATAATGTTAATAAATTGACATAAATATACCTTATATATGTTTATACTATGTATTACTGAAATTGGGTCAAAAAGGGGCAGAAGCCACCAACCAACGAACCACAGGTCTGCATCTTGTATAGCAGTTGCCACTCAAATGCAGTTCAACAACAGCGTTTTATTAACAAGGGATTTTTTTTTAAGATTGCTTATTTTATTTTTTTATAATTTATTTATATAAATTTCACGATTGCAATCCCAGGGATTTACCTCCCCTTCCCTCTAATCTCCCCCTTTTCTCTCCTGCCCATATTTGTGTGCTTCAGTTTGGTGCTTAGCTTTTAACAAGGGATATTAACCAGGAAAACAAAAAGTCTTTACTGTCACAAGTGGCCAGTTATCTTACCCCAGTCACCATTTTCAGTCCCAAAGGTCTCAAAGACACATGTCCAAGATGGTGCCCCTTTTGCCCCTCCAAAACTGAGGCAGGCACTGCAAAGTCCAGTCTTTCTCTGGCATCATCTCTTTGCTTCTTCTCCGGTGTTTCGTGCTGCTCCACTTCTCCGAGGCTCTCTGAATTTCTTCCACATTTGCTGATGCACAAAGCAGCTTTCCAAATCCCTGGCTATCTCTAGGTACCAAATCACTATGCCACCTTGCTGCGGTGCCACACTCTTCACACCAACTACTATTCTGCTGGTTACCATGGCTCCTTGCTACCTCCAGCTCACTCTTCCAGGGGGCTTACCCTGGCCAGGCCACGTAGGCCTGTTCTCTCAGTCCACCATTCTCATCTCTTTCTTCCTTTCCTTTTTTCCCCCCTCACTCCTTTCTTTTATCACCACTCTCTCTTCCCGCTTCTCATTTCTACCACAGGGTTTTTCTCTCAGAATCCACCAACCAGAGTACTTTGGCGCCAACACAATTTTTTTTTGTTTTTTTGTTTTTAGGCTAGGTCTCGCTATTTTTGCCCGTGGAACCGTAGGCTCTCGTTGCCTGGGGTACCACAGACTCAAGCAATCCCCAGCCTCAGCTTCCCAGGTAGCTGGGATTACAGGCGCATGCCACCATGCCCAGCTATTTTTTTGGAACGAGGTCTCACTACGGGCCCCAGGCGGGACTCGAACTGCGATCCCTAGCCCCGGCCGCTTCATAGGCTGAAGCTTACAGGCACAAGCCACTGTGCCCAGCCCTGCCAACACAATTTTTAACTATATCGCTCACAACCCTGTATCATTACATTTATTGTTATAGCATATATGAGCTATTATGTTTATCTACATGACCTATATATTGACATATATAAATACATTGACACATGACAAAAGCTAAATTCCTACTGCCTTGAAATAAAAATTCAATATTCTAAAAAAAAATTCAATATTCTAAGCATTCCATATGAAGTTCTTCATAGCCTGTCTTCAAGTTCCTTTTTTACTTTTTGCTTCAAATTGCTCCAATTTCCCTGTTGATAGACACCAAATTCTCACAAATTCTTAGGCAACACTTCTGTATGCCTCCAAGTTTGTTCCCTCTGCCAAATATCTTTCCTCCCTTTCCTCCCTTGCAAACTCACAAAGTCTTATCTAGTCTTTGGAACCCACCTCAAAAGGTGCCTGGATGAGTGAAGCCTTTCCATTGGCTACTTCCTTGGGATTCCCAGTATCTTACTGCTTCCTTCTCAGTTCTCCTGTGGAATGTGTATTCATTTCTGTATTGGTATTATTATAAGCATTAATAGTAATATTAATAGTAATATTAATGCTTTTGTCTCCTTGAGGGAAGAAGTCATTCCTATTTTTTTCTTCTGCTTCTTTTAAATAGAAGTTCAAGAAATCTTTAATGAATAAATAAGTGAAGAAATAAAACAAATACATGGATTTAGGAAAGATTACTCTGCTATCCTTATAGAATACTAAAAACACCTTATCTTTCTAAACTTGGACTGAAAGTGAAAGATAGCAAAGAAGACATGTTGGTTTATAAAGTCATATACCAGCCTGAAACCAGGGTAGGTGGGACCATAGGTCACCTCTCCTGACCCTTGAAGTCAATAAGAGTTATAAAACCACACCCTGCATTTCCATTATACTTATGCCCGCTTGTCCTCTATGTATTTGAAAGCTTGCCTGTCCTTTTCTGTTCTATGCAGCACGTGCTTTATGGATGTTTTTATTTTTAAAACCTGTATATAATATAGATTGAAAATGCAGAAATCATGATATTTTAAGGTGGTGATCATTTATCAGGGTCACAGAGTTGAAAAAATTAACATATTCATGCTTGACTTATTGATAAAAAATCAATAGATGGTTTCCCTCAGAATACCTTTAAATAAATACTAACATTCAAGTGGTTATGAGTTGGCCCATCTTTTAAAATATTTAAAAACTTTAATGCTTTTGAAGTTTGTAAGAATAGAGAAAGTTGCAAAAGTAGTACAAGGATGTCCTGTGCACCCTTGCCCAACTTTCTCCACTTACACTTATAAATCCTACATAACTACAATGCTATCAACTATCAAAATGGAAAATATGACATTGATACAATCCACATACCTTATTTAGAGTTTACCACTGCTAGCCACACGTGTGTGTTTGTGTGTGGGGGGGGAGGGGGTGTCTTACTCAATTTTACCACGTGTAGACCCTCCTGTAACTACCATCACAATGAAGACACGGAAAAAATTCACTGCTCAAAGATTTCTTGTGTGACCCCATTAGTGTCATAACCATTCTCTGATCCTCTCTCTCTCTTCCTCCTATATTTTAGAATATCGATACATGTATATACATACTGTGTGTGTATTTGATACTTCTCACTAACTTTGTTTCTAAAAGATAAAGTGTGTTCTTCCACTGGTTCTTGTGTTGTTTTGGATGCTGGAAGTAGAAAAGAGTACCAGCTGAGAAGTTAAGGGACCTTCTGGACCCACCGGCAGAAAAATCATTAATAGTAATACAAACAAGACTCCCAGTAGAAATGATTCTTATTCCTAGAATTGCCTAGTTTCTAGGAAAATGTACATTGGCTCTTTAGGTAAATGCTTATTATGCTTTTAAAACCAACTCAACAAATATTTATCAGGCAAATACACTGATACAACAGGGAGCAAATTAATCCCTAACAGTTCCCAGGTCAGTAGGAAACAATTCTTGTTGGTTTCAAAGTGCAGTTGTTTTCAGATTAGTAAAGCTTAGAGTAAATGGAGAAAGAAAATAAGTAGCAGGTTATTTGTTATTAAATAAACTTAATTTATTTCTCTAAGCAGAAAACAAAAGACAAAGATGACTAACCATTCTCTTGAAACAACACTGATAAAATACCCTCCATTCCTTAAACTGTGCAGAGACTCTAGTTGCATCCCTCTTATCAGCATTGTGCGTTGTGCAGCCTTCCTCTGTGGGGAAGAAGATGATTATGTGACCAACTAGTTTGTCCCAGTAGTTACCAAGTGATGGGTGTGCTTACTTTGTTAGAATTGGTACTAAGAACTTTAGCTATAATATAATAGCTTGCTTAATCCATACCATAAACCCTGTGAGAAGTGTGGTTTTAGTCTTCATATTACAGTGGAGAAAACGAAGACTTATAGAACTTAAGTGTCATGCTTAAGACCACACAACTAGTGAGTGGAAGATGAACAGTTTGAACCCAGGTCAGTGGGCCGAAATTGGTAGAGAGCCTTGGTATTCAGCAGATCTGAGAAGTGATACAGAAATCTATAAACAATCTTTTTATAAGTGCCCACCACTACCACCAAGTGATTCTCATGTACTGATTCCTTAGGAAGTATTACTAGAACCTACTCTCTGTGAGAAATTTCCTGCTATTCAGATGGAGTGCAGATACAGAGAACTCATTAAACTTATATGAGTGAAGCTGTTACTTGATAAACATCTTCAGTCAGACAATGTTAAACAACTAGCACCTTATGCCTGGTGCTTTAGAGGTATTCTTAAATTATGTCTTAATTTATTAATTTAATTTTTATAATCAGGCCACCAAAAGCCTGAGAAATTGTTGCAAGCACTTCCAACAAAAAAGAAAATTAAAATAGTTTGTACCTCTAGAGCACAGATTTAGCTACTTCCAATAATGAAGTAGATGAAGTCTGGCATAATCTAATTTTGTATTTTCTTTACCTTTTTTTTTTTTTTTTTTTTTTTAAGGAACTAACAGAAAGATAGGAACTCAGTCGGGCAAGTGGCACATGCCTGTTGTCCAAGCATTGGGAGGAAAGACGCTTGGGATCACTTGAGTTTGCGGGTTCTAGACTATACCAGACAACATAGCGGAGACCTGATCTCGAAAAAGCATACGGGCGCTGTGGCGGGCGCCTGTAATCCCAGCTACCTAGGAGGCTGGGGATCGCTTGAGTCTGCGGTACCCCGGGAAACATAGGGAGACCTAGTCTACAAAAAAAAGAAAGAAAGAAAAAGAAAAAAAGAGAAAGAAAGATAGGAACTCTCTATTCTGGATAGAAATGAAAGTAAAGCTATATAATACTATAAAAATATTTCCTTTAATCTGAAACATATTTTGCAAATATATGTACATGACTGTATTTAACAAAATGCTTTGAATAAAATCGAAAGACTGCTCTGTGAGGACTGAATGCAAATTAACATAAAAAGCAATTCTGTATACACAAGCCAGCAGAGGAATAACTGGATTTGTTTCATTCACCAGAGCAAGAGGGGAAAAGATCTCAAATCACACTTGATTTCAACACACCAAATCAAACAACTAATAAACCGCCCACAAAGAATGAAACTATTTTGAACTCGTCATTCAGCAAATACAAATTATAATAATAAGATAGGCATAGAATTGTTGAGGTAGAACCAACCTGGCCTTTTATTGGAAGGAGGCGGAGTCAACTATCCTGAAAGGGTTGGGCTGCAGTTCCTCTGCAACTTCCTGTTGTCACCACACCTCTGAGGGAGTTAGGTCTCTGAGCTCACTCTGAGCAAAGCTCTCAGTGGGAACTCCAAGGCTCTGGGAAGGAAAGCGTTCTTCTCGTGAATGGGACACACACTCTCTCCAGCTTCCACATGAATGGGACACACACTCTCTACAGCTTCCACATGTTGAGATTATACTTCTTCATCAGTTTGATGTGCTTAGTGAGATCAGGTATGTCACTTACTGAATAATTTCCTCAATTAAAAAAAAACATGATTAGGCTTACTGTCACTTGGCAATTTGTTATCCCATTTTCTTCAATGCACTTTTTGAAGTTTTATACACTCTTTTTTAATGAAAGAAAATATGGATCAAATGGACTTTTTAAATTCTGAAGAACATTACTTTTCCCATTGGTAGGAGAAACTATCTTTTTAAAAATTAATTTCTTTTGCTGTACAAAGATTAAACATGCTGAAAACTCTAGAATAGTGTTATTTTCTTTCATTGTTAAATTTTCTGTGCCTTTCACCTCTAAGAAATAAGGTAATTTATTTTCTGACAATTTTGAATTTTTTTCTAATATATCAAGTGCATGGAAGGTAGGTTTTTATTTTTACGTTCTGAGGATTTTTAAAAATTATTCTTTTAGAAAAACATGACTTTATATACATAAACTATAGTATGCTGTCTGGGATATTAATAATTTAGAATTATTAATTATAAGAAAAATATCAAAGCAGGTTATACACAGCAAGGGAAAATAAACTTTCCCCCACTTTTATAAAATTTATTTATAAAAATAAAGTGAGATGGTTTAAATTTTTAAAAAATTTTACACTTCCATGTGGAATTCAATCACTCTTGAGTTTCCTGGAAGAAAAAACTTCAATATGACTCAATGTTTTTAGGAATCCAATTCTTTTTCACATTGCTATAGTGATGAAGATAGAAAAGTTATTTTTCAGGGAAATAGGTATATTAGCATTTGTAAAAATGTTCATGACTTTAAACTAGTAAAGCCACTGCAGGGAATTTATTCTATGTTTAAACTTTCAAAAGGGAAAAAAAACCTACATACAAAGATGATTCTTTTTTTAATAAGCAACTTAAAACTAGACTCAATAGAAATGCACCTACATGCAGGAATGGCTATAGTATATAGATCAACTTTTTAAAAAATGTGATCTTTAAAATGATTCTGAAGCTAAGCATCAATGTACATTTGTTTATAAAGTAATGCAAAATTAACTAAACAAAACTCAGATTTATGAATTAAGATTGCAACTATGTTAAAATCATGTATGTCTATAAATAAAATGCAAAAGAGAAATGAAAAAAATTAAAGTATTTATACTGTCTTCAGGTTTATAAATAAATGTTTCTTAATTTATGCTTTTGAAGGTGTTCAATAGTAAGTGAAATTATAGTAATGGTGATATTTTTAACCGATAAGTCAACATTCTTAAATATTAACATTTAAATTTTTTAATGAAATTAAAAAAAAAAACTTAGAAAAAGTTTAAGGGAAATGGAGACTCTTACATAAAAAAAAACATGATGATGACTTGTGAATACTTTCTTCCAGTCTCTCACTATGTATCTCTATTTATAAAGTTAAAATTGAATTATTTTGTGGCCAGCCTTTTTACTTTATCTCATCAGCAGGGATTTATTTCAAATGACTCTGTAAGACACATTGCTGCTTGATGGAATCTAAGCAGACAGAGACACACCACAATAAAATTCTGTAGCTAAAAGGCAAAAAACAATAGTTTTATGATATATCTAGACTTCTCAGTATCTGTAAATATGACCTTGGAACTTTCATGGGGGATGATGCTGAATAATAAGCATCTGAAAGTAGAAATTATTAATCACAAATACATTAACTTCTTGTCCTTCTCTTAGATTAGAAATATAAAAATTAACAAGGATTAAGATATGATTCAGAAATCCTAAGGACACAAGTCATTCACTTTTGGAGATCTTTCTTTCCTTGTTCTAGTTTCTGAAATAATGATAAGAATGTTTGCCATAATCTTATCAGTAGATAAAGCAATGACTGGCAAACTCTAGTGGCACCTGAACTCCCTGGGGAATTTGTTTAAAATGCAGAGACTCCACCCCCAGAAATCCAGCACAATAGGTCCCAGGGTGAGATCCTGAAATCTGTAGTTGTAACAAACCCTCAAAGTTTTTCAGCTGCTTTTGGTCCAAGGAACACACGCTAGTAAACATTGTTCTAAGTGAAGACTGTTACCATAAATACTTTTAATAGTTACCCTGTTATCAATATTTTGGTCCATGGCAATGTGTGCAAGAACAGGTAGATATTTTCCTAGAGAAAATAGCTTGGTGCCCCAAACAGAATTATTTGCTGAGATATTGGAAATCCCCTGCAGATGAGTTATACCTCTGTGTGTGTCTCATTTTTCTCTGACATGGAGCAAGATGAGTGAGGGGGTGGTTACAAATGTACATATTTATCCACATAATTAAGAGGTTACTGTGAGGAAATCTGGCATCTCATTTTGTTTTCTCAGTTCTAAGTACATACCTGTGGTTAAATAGGAGAGATGCCCATCCGACAAAGAGGGCATTTTGCCCATCTGTTTCATGCTTGTCTATGCCTAGGATAAAAAGAATGAGAGATATTCTACTAGGTTTGTCCCTTGCCAACTGTGAACCATCACAACTTGACTTAGGATGGATGTTAATGCCAAAATCAGTATCTCCCTCTGTGTAAGCAAGTATAAACAGAATTGCTGTTTAGATTTAAATAATCTAACAGCCAGGACGAGTCACCGCTCATTCTATTCTTTAAAAATAGGAGATCAACTCATTTCCTAATTTCTGCAAGGTAAGATTTTTGGCCTAAAGAGATTTTTATTTCTAGAGTTTTGGAAATTCCTTCAGAACATTGTTTTCAGACAAGAATGGATGTTCTTAGGTGTGGATTCCTGGAAACTTCCTGGCTTCTTCAGTTATCATGTGGTAAATTGTGTACCAGACACCAACTAGCAACCCCAAGCCCATGCAGAGTATGCAATGACTATCCTTTTGAATCTTGGTTTGGCTCTCAGTCAGTATGCTCAGACAGTTTTGAGTGACTGGCTTGATGTGCAAAGAAATTATTATCTGTGTTAGGGGCTTGGTTTTGGTGGGAGTTTGGGCATGCCTTAGAACTTGGAAGTTTTATGAAAACTTAAAATAAAAGGAATAAGGGCCACGTGAGCTTTACTTCTTACTGGATACTGAGCAAAGTTAAATTAGATGGGAGTTCATTGTTTTTCCCTGGTGCGTGGATTATGTACTAAACTCCACTGAGCAGTTTCTGAGAGAAACTGGTAGCTTTCATTTTTAATCAGTTGCTTAGGTGTGTTGGGAGGTTTGATTTTTTTTAATCAGTTGAGTTAGGTGTGTTGGGAGGTTTGATTTTAGAGACTCTCAAAATTTTCCCTTTGCCCACGTTCAGGGTTACTTCATCAGTGAGTTATTCACAAATTCATCTCTTCACCAAAACCTCTTTGCATGTGAAGTTCTTCTCTGTTTAAAATTTTCCTCCAATCAGAACTGAGTTGGAAATGAAATCACTTTTCTCCAGAAGCAGTAGAAGCGAAAATGCCAAAATTGAGTGTCGCATGGAGATTGCATGGGCACCTTTATTTTAGCTTCAGGGTGGTATGTCCTTTAAAGAAGAGCAAATGGATCCTTTCTTTGGAAGTTTAATCCAAAAAGGAGTCAATGGTTAAAGTAGAGACATCATTTCAATCAAGAGGATGTTTGCCAGGCATGGTGGTGTATGCCTGTAAGTGGCAACCTAGGAAGCCATGGCCAAGGCCAGGGATCACAGTTCGAGTCCCACCAGGGGCATGTAGCGAGACCTAGTTCCAAAAAAATATAGCTGGGTGTGGTGGTGTGCGCCTATAATCCCAGCTACCTGGGAAGCTGAGGCTGAGGATTGCTTGAGTCTGTGGTACCCTGGGCAACGTTAAACCTGAGGTTCCACAGCAAAATAGTGAGACCTAGACTCAAAAAAAAAAAAAAAAAAGGTGTTTGTCTGTCCCACCCAATTTACTGGTTGAGATTAAGTAATATAATGATTGTATTTAGTCCCTAAGTTTTAAATAAGTTTATTTTGCACAGCACAATCACAAAACCTCTCCTCCAACAGACTGACCTAGTTGGTGTGTTAAATATAACTTTTAGTGGGAAAATATGGATGGCCATCAACCTCAGACTCCAAGAGAAAACTAATTATAAAACTAAGAGGCTGTTCTGATTTTGACAGTGAGAGTGAAACTTTTGCCAGACTACCTCCAAGACTTGTCATCTTTTCACTGTGATCATTCTGTTATTGTAGTTTAGGGTCTAACTACTCAGTTATCGTGAGTCAAAATTCAAAGTCAAGAAAGGAGGTAGAAGGAAATCAAGTTTAATCAGGAGTCAGCATCCTGAGCAAATGGCTGATGACTGCTTCAAAGGCCATCTCCCCAAACTGGGGAGAAAGATAAAGAATGTTGTCAGTAGGATTTCAGAGAAATAGGTAGGTTTTTCCAGGAGTTGTATTTACACCACTTCTTCTTCCAAGTTTGGTCTTGAAGAGATCTGTCATGGTGCTGGTAGGTGTACCCTTTGCCATTGTAATGAACTCATGGCTTAACCATTGTAGTCTGGATTTCTGTAGTTTTGTCTACAAGGAAAGATAAACCCAGACATAACAAGGGCAAAGAAGTTACAAGTTACAGGAACCAGGCTGGTGAAAAGTCCCTCCTCTTTTTCCTGCTGCTGTTTCTTGAGGGGCAATGGGCAGAAATGCATATTCTAAAACTACTTCTGAAAGTGGGTATAAAGAAGACTTTTTGATTTTAACTTTAACTGAACACATACAGGCCTGCTTTTTTTCTGAAGCAGGCTACAAACAGGCCATTTACTTTTAACGTTTACCTTAACCTTGAACACCTTTGCCTGCTTCTCTCTACAAAGCAGGATACAAGCAGGCCATTAGCATTTACACTGTACCTGCCTACTATTGATATACAAACATTAGCTACCAGCTTTTTTCTGCTTTTTTTTTCTTTTTTGGACCTAAAAAAGAAAAACTTAAAAACACAGAAAAAAACAGCTTGTTTGTTTTGAGACTAGGTCTTACTATTTTTGCCCGTGGAACCTCACGCTCTCCTTGCCCAGGGTACCACGGACTCAAGCAATCCCCAGCCTCAGCTTCCCAGGTAGCTGAGATGACAGGCTCGCACCACCACGCCCAGCTATTTTTTTGGTTTCGCTACAGGCCCCAGGCAGGACTCGAACCGAGATCCCTAGCCCCGGCCGCTTCATAGGCTGAAGCTTACAGGCACTAGCCACCGTGCCCAGCCTAGAAAACACAGTTTAAACTTTACACTAGTCTATTTTAGTTTTTTTTCTTTTAGACCTGAAAAAAACTTAAAAACACAGTTTAAACTCATGTGGGTTTTTTTTGCTATCCCCAGCCCTTTCAACCCAAATATTAAACCAATGCAAGACTATCAGTGCAGACTAATTTATTTTTAGCAAAGTGATTTTTTAATTATATTAATAACTACAAAAGAAACATTTAAGGAAAACTGATTAACATTGTTCAAAACCTTTCTCAGCATTGTCCAAAGTCGTTTCCCAGATTGCCCAGAAATCCTCAGTCTCTCAGTCCTGATCATTTTACCAATGTCCAGTCAGAGTTCATCTCCAGACGCTTGAAGACATGTTTCTTTGGCTGCTCCCTTGGCTTGCTCCTTGTCTCTTTTACACTGTGTTCTCCTTGTCTTTTAGGTAGCAGAAACTCCATGGTGCCAAACCAAGCAAAGTTTACTTTTTTTTAAGCCTAACTTTTGCATGGCCTCTTTTAAACAAACTTAGCAAAACAAACTCTTAACACAGGGTTTAAATCTGCAAACTTCTTAACCGCCTTTAGCACACATGTGGCTAGCCCAGGTCGTCCAAGGGCTACAGGCCCCTGGTGGTCTTTGACCAAGTCCACATGGCTCACATCTTTACTCTACAAAATAGCCAATTCCCATCTCTCCTCTATTAAATCTCTCTCTCTCTATCTGATCACCATATTAAAAACCCAATTTTTTCTTTGTTTTTACACCCTTTATATATCCTAATTTCCCACCTTCCAAAAAACCTGTTTTACCTTTTTTCCTCCTGCATCTCCCTAAAAAAAAATTCCAACTAAGGTCATTCTCACATTTTAGAATCTATCCTTAAAATCTGTAATCTTAAACAGGAGACAATAAAAGGGGGTAGCACACCCTATCACTTCCTGCTGAATAGTTTGGGGACCCAGAGAGAATAATATTTCCCTTCATAACTTGAGATTGCAATCCCAATTGTTTATGCTCCTGAATTACAAATACTTGGAAGTTTTAATGTCTTGCCTTTTGAAGACAAAAGGAACTTAACTAATTCAGGAAATAAGGGCTAAAGATCAAAAGGAGTAAGTGTATCCTAGTAATAGTGACCATGAGACAGAGTAAAAGTCCAGTTCATCCAAATCAATGAGATTTGGTTGCCCCACCTCTGGGTAGTCTTTTCTTTCTATGCATTTTCAGTTCCCTATCAACCTTCTTGCTCATTTCAAGGTTGTTCTGTCTCTGTAAATGCCAGCCACAGAGAGACAGATAAGTGTTTTTTTTCTTCTTCTTCTTTAGATTCTGAGAGCAGTTTAACTATTTAGACTCAATTACATTTCCATGAAAATGTGAACTTCTTGGAACATTTTCACATCATGCAGTCATGCAATTCCCCAACCTATAATGTACAATACAATGGTTTTAGAATGTTCATGGATATGTGCAAAACAAAATCAAAATGTCAAAAATGAACTCAGTGTCCGTTAGCTTTCTCACTCTTATCTCCCCATCTGCCTTTATCGCCCAATCCAAGCAACTACTACTTTTTATCTTTATATATTATCCTATTATGGACATTTTATATAAATGGACTCGCAAGATATGTGGTCTTTTGTGACTGGCTTCTTTTACTATCATATTATTATGAAGTTTCATCCTTATTGTAGCATAAAGGGATATGTTTGCTAACTAAACTATTTTTAATTAGCCATATCTCCTCTAAAAACCTTTGGCATAAAGATGATAGAACAGCTGTCTCATTAACATCCTAATTACAAAAAGGTAGTATGGCTATTTCCAGGTTTTAAATTAAAATTAAAAATTATTTTCTTGTTACCTTTACTTTTTAGAATTTTTTTATTAGAAAGACCATCCTGGAAATGTGTTCCCTTGAATAGATGCATCTTATCCTTTAAAATCAGCTTGCTTACACTTATTAGAATTTTTCATCCAAAATGTTTAGGTAAATCTCTAAAAAATGAGGTTTTATTTTATTTTAATGTGAGAAAAATGATGACTCATATTGGCTTTTGATTATACCTTGACAGAACCAGAACCAAACCTTGATCAAAGAGAAACACTATTCCTGCTGTACATTGGTTAATACAATATCCCTTTTCCAAAATCCTTAGTTGGTTTAAGGAGACCAAAATGATAGAGAAATAAATTAATACTTACTGAATAGTTGTTATGTCAAATCCCATGCTAAACAACTTACTTATTTCATGTAGTCTTCATCACAACCTTATGTATTCAATACTTATCATCAGCATCATCAATTTTTCAACATCTATTATTATGATCATATTACACAAGTGAAACTGCCATCTAGAGTTCTGGTATTCATTACCAGGATCACGTACCTGTAGACAATGGAGTTGGACCTCAAATTTTATGTCTGTAACTCCAAAGCTTCTGCCCTTTCCAAAATTATTTATTTATGTTTAAGACATTAGACCAGTGCCAGCTTTTTCTGTAAAGGTTCATATAGTGAATATTGTCTTTTTGGTCACTGGTCACTCAATGATACCCTCTGGCAGAAAAACAGCAGTAGAAATAGTAGAAATACAAAAATACAGAAAAACAGAAATAGCCTGACCACCTTTGGCCATGGATGACCTGAACTTGATTATGACTAAATATCACAGACACAGGTAAGTTACCTTGCAAGATTTTATAGCCAGAATTCCCTGACATACTATTGAATGTGTTCCTTTTATTTTAAAAGATAGAAACAATAAATGATAATCAGTCATCCTCTACACGGTATCTGAATTTCTCATTAGATGGGAAAAAAATCATGATTTTTTTTCAGTTGTCAACTAGAAGTAGCATTTCAGTGTAATTGAATTTCAGAAAGTCCTGCAAAGGAAAGGCAAAGTTTCTAAGAGAAGAGGTTAAGCTTTAGGAACCAGTTTAACATGTTCTGTGGTTACTCAGTTGGACTGTAAACACGACCTGAAAGCAAACTTGATTTTGTAGCAAAACCACAAAATAACCAAAATGCTTTCTGAAAGCAGACAAGTAATTGTTTTAGAAATACCAGCATAAAGTTAAACTTAAAGAACTGCATTTTTGAGTTGGAGCAGTTTGGTACATTGGCTACCAGCAAATATTTACTCTTTGCATGCTGCCAAATTGCTGAGAATTTAGGGTGCAATTACAAGACAGGTTCCTGTGCTAAGTACTGAGAGCTCAATATTGGACAAACACTAGCATGGTAATTACCTACAAGGAACTTAAATTGACTTGCAACATGGTCCAAAAAGATAAATTTCATCTTTTCTTTTTAAAATGTTATTAATTCTGAGGGAAAGATTAATAACCTTAGGCAATTTTTAAAAAAAGAACACCAGAAAACAAAGAATACCATAATCAGGATTCACTTTTCTTTGCATATAATACTCTAGGCCTTGTCACCTGCAGATAAATTTTTACATAATTCCAGTCCTCCTGCATGTGCCAGTTCATACTTCACTTATTTTAATAATATTGCATCACAAATTATTTGTAGTATTCACATGGATTATTTTGAATGACTGAAAAATGTGCTAGCAGGTTGATACTTTTTTATTCAGGAAGCATTTAATGATGCCAGCTTTGAGTCAGGCTCTGTTCTTGGCACTGGGAATGCAACAGTGGGAAGACAGACAAATAGATGAATTCTCCTGGAGGTGCTTTTGTTGGTGGTGGAAATTATTTCAGTGTAAGAAAGGGTGTGTCAAGTACCTGGTAGGGGAAATAAAACAAGTAAAATTGTCAACAAACTGGAACCTTTTCTCTGGTGTAGAAGGTAAAAGAACAAAGCCATTTGCAGAAACTTAAAGTCAGAAGAGGCTCCTCCTGTTCTGTGTAGCAGCCTGTAGAAAACTGGTGCCTGCTGAAAATTAACTCTTGGTAATCACTAAAGAAACCAGTGAAAGAAAATCTAAATAATGAGTACCTCGTTGCTGAGTCTCCATGATGGTGATGATTAAGTGCTGATATTTCCTCTCCTTGAAATATAAATGGTGTCAACATAGGAAATCAAGAGTTCTGAACCTATAAACAAATACCAGATCCTTCCCCTCAGGAATAATTACATTTTTAGTGTGAATGACTCACTGTGCCTCTTCCTCTTTTGTACATAGGCTACTCTGTGACAAGACACATGAATTGGCCTTAAAGTTACAAAAGTTGAAGCTATTCTCACAGAGTAAAATTTGTTCAGCCATTCCCTCTGTTCAAATCCTCTACTACAACAATATAAAAAGACAATAATAAAACACATTATAAATAATAAATTATAAATACAAATAAAATCTTTCTGATCATCCAATATATTCTTTGTCTATAAGCGAGACCTTTATTTCAGTCTACTTAAATAAGCTTTCTAGAATAGACTTCAACACAGAAGAAAATAGAATAATATCTGTAAATCCTGGGAGAAAGAGTATCGCTCTTTCCAAAAACCAGGTCATCACTTAGACCAAGGAATCCATTTACACACATGAACTTAAGAATTAATATTATTCATTATCCTTCTTGAAAAGATGGAGAATCAGTCTTGTAAGAGTGAGTGGAGAAGTCTAGAAGGACTCACAGTGGACTGTGACCTCATGATGCATTGTAAAACTACAACTGCATAACCAGGAAAATATGATTTCAGAAGACAATTTTTATATATAGCTCTTTTTCATTATTCACTGTAGTAAGGATCTATAAAGCCACAACAAACAGTGAGTCAGCAAAACCAAGCCATTGCTCCTAGGCGAAACTTAGGGGCAGGTTCCTGAAAGTCTCTGGTTACAATGACTGTCAACTGATCAATGCATGATCTTACTGTATGTGTTTATGTTTAAACACCTTTTAAAATATATATTGCTAATTAAACAATATTAAGGAGCCAGCAGCACTATAATGCAAAACTTAAATGAGGCTTAGCTAACACATGAATTTTCTCTGTAAGTACATCACTTTCTTCTTGATTTTTTTGAAACTTGAGGCAGCACTTCAGGACTATGCCCTAGGGCAATTCTGAACAGCAAAGTCACCAAGAAAAAGTAAAAAATACAGCACTAGATAGACTGTGAAAAGTCCACTTGCTTAAAGGATGAGAGCAAAGCCAGAATGCAGAATGTTACCCTGTTTGACCTCAGCTGAGAGCCTGTGTGTGGTGATGACAATTTTTTGTCACTGCGCATGTTTGTGAATAACCACAAAAACACCTTCAGTTTTGCCTTGGTGGTCACAAAAATGATTTAGAGAGGAGGTGAATTTGCAAACAAGGACTTCCTGTCCTTTAATAATAGGAACGAAAAGTGTTTGGGTGAACTTATATGTCCTAAAGGGTTGGGTCAAGCAGGCTATGAGAGGCAATATACCTTTCTCATCTTCCTTGGTAGGAAATGAGGAGGTAGAACTATGCAGTAAATAGATAAGAAACTCTTTGTGATTGCTACGTCAGTACATAGCGATCTCAGCACTAATTTTTAAACTAAAAAAGGAATCACCAAATAATCAAAATTAGAGAAATACTTTCATGACTGATAGAAACCAGAGGTAGACATCACTGGGTCCTGGGGAGAGGTACTATGTGTGCTGATGCTTCATCATGTATAGCCCAGCATCATTTGAGAGTGTCTCAAGTTACTAAAAACAGGGCTAGAGCAGAGAAAGGAAGACAACTGCTCGATTAATTGCATACATATATGCATTATATTGTTGTATACACTGAGATTGTCCCACCACCATAACATGGTGAACAGTCATCTTGATTACTTGTGCTCATCTCTCCCTCTCTCTTCCTGCATACTTTAGTTTTATTGTTAGTTTGTTAGGGTTTTTTTTTTTTTGCTTGTTTGTTTGTTTTTTGAGACTAGGTCTCGCTATTTTTGCCCGTGCAACCGCAGGCTCTTGTTGCCCGGGGTACCACAGACTCAAGCAATCCCCAGCCTCAGCTTCCCAGGTAGCTGGGATTACAGGCGCGCACCACCACGCCCAGCTACTTTTTTTGGAACTAGGTCTCGCTACGGGCCCCAGGCGGGACTCGAACCGGGATCCCTAGCCCAGGCCGCTTCATAGACTGAAGATTATAGGCACGAGCCACCGTGCCAGGCCCAGTTCGTTTTAACCTTGTTCTTTTGTTTGTTTTCCCTATATCCCACATATATGTGAGGCTGGTCTGGTATTTCTCTTTTCTTTCTGGCTTATTTCTGCTAACAATAACAATGTTACTTCTAGTTCCATCCATGTTGCCACAAATGACATGAATGTCTTTTTTGATTGTTGAATAAAGACAACTGTTCTGACAAAGTCAGCACTTGGACATTTGCAGAATTTAGTAACTGTCCTACATCAGTCTGAAGCATGGTTTCCAGATGCCCTAAAACCTTTGCAAGGGTTCACATTGGTGGATAATAGTCTGAACAAATATGCCTTAGACTAAAGCAGTTCTGCACAAGATCACTTCTGATCTACAGTCCACCTACTTACAGACTTTGAAATAGAGTATTTCATATAAAGCGACAGAGATAAACACCATAAGAATTCAAGTAGGTCGTAAACTTCCCAGTATAAGAAGGAATACGTAAACAGGTGGTAGGGTGGGGACCCTCAGAGAAAAGAGGGACATTTATGGAGCAAAAGACAGATAACCAAAAAGCACTAAAATCAGCCAATAGAGCATTAAAGTATTAAATCCAGTTGTGTTCCAGTGGGTCTTCCAAGAAACAGGCACTAGAGTGAACTGGACACATGAAAGCTCTATTCTAGGAAATATGTGTGACGGACAAAGAAAACAGAAGGAGTCTGCAGAGAAAACCTTTACACCATGATGCAGATATGGCATGTGAAAAAGGAGAGGAGAAAGGAAGAGCTTCATCACTTTCTGAGAATATTCCAGCTGGGCTGATGGGGGGGGGGGGTCTCTGTGCCACAGGAAGATTGGAATCTTCCTGAGCCATGAGAAGCTGTTCTGTCCTGACTCTAGTGCCCCATATTGCTTGGTCGTTGGTAGGTCCAGTATGGAGGGGAGGGGGGCATGGCTTCTCCATGAAGGCTGTCGTGCTTAGGGAACTCAACCATGATCTCTGCAGCAAATTCATTTGAAAGCAGATTTGAATGAGGCACACGACTATTACTACCTGACCAGTTATATTTGTTATGCCAGTATGTGGCAACTCAGTTATTTCTTCCATTTTTTTAAATTGAAGTATCATTGGTTTATAACACATAAGTTTCAGGTGTGCTGCATTATAAACCAAAATCATTTATATAACATAATGTTTGCCACAAAAGCCTATTTTCCATCCTTCACCATGCAGCTGACTCCTTTTACCTGATTTACCCACCCCCTCACTTATTTCTTTTTTCAGTATTTTATTAATTTTTTATTGAGCCAATATTGACTTATATTGGTGTTTGTGTATTAGAGGTGTAGGATCTACCCCTTCAGATATTCTTACCACCCCATGCCCACGACCGTGGTATTCAGTCCAGCCTTTTGTGCTCCTTCCCCATTTTGTTCTTGTTTCATGCTTTCTGGCAGCCTTGGTTCTATGGTCAACTTCCAGGGTTTGTTTTGAACCTGGCTTTTCTGACCCTTTTTTTGGTTTCTCTATACTTTTCATATAAGTAATGCCAGCAAGTATTTGTCTTTACCCTTCTAACTTATTTTGTTTTGCATAATTCCCTCCAGTTCCAGCCATGTTGCAATAAATGGTGAGAGTATATATATATTTTTGATGGCTGAATAGTATTCCACCAGGTGTACATACCACATCTTCCAGATTCATTTGTCTGTATCTGGAAACTTAGTTGTTTTCATAGTTTGTTTATTATAAACAGTGCTACAATAAACAGGCGCACAGGTTTCCCTTTTAGTTAGTGTTTCTGTATTCATCAAATAGATACCTAGGAGAGAAATTGCTGGGTTGTGTGGTAGATCCATTTTTAATATTTTGAGAAACTTTCCATACTTTAAGTAGGGAATGAAACAGCCTTCATTCCAACCACAGTATAAGAAGTTTCCTTTTTTTCTCTACATTCTCGCTTACACTTGTTTCTGATCTTTTTTATATGAACCATTCTCATAGATTCCCTTTACCTATTACTTTAAAGGCTTTCAAATGAGATAATAGATTAAAATCTACCTAGGACAGGTATCCCAAAAAAGAATAAAATCCTGGTAGGGCTATATGGAAAATGGTTAAAAACACAGACGAGACAAATGTTAACAAAAAGAAACTCAAATTATGGTAAGAATATTACTTGGTAAAATTCAAGGCAAATGAGCACATTAAAATGAGAAAAAGATATAACACCTGAAAATTTAAGTCTAGGTAATTACAGAAAAAGAAACTGTCTCAAAATTTAACAGTTTGGAAAACTTGAACTTGACCTAGTGTAACTCTGGTAAGCTTTGCAAAAGGATTCCTCCATCAGTGCCATTTAGATACATTATTTCCACATGATGAAAAGCCAAACCAAACTACCTATTTAAATTCCTGTTCTGAACTCTCTTTTACATGGCATATATCATCAGCTGCAATTTTATATTTATTTTTGTGTTTCACTTAAGTACTTACACTGCCCCTAACATGCTGCCTGACCAGAACTTAGTATATAGAGACACGTATCCTCTGAGGATGAAAGATAATATATGGAAAGCTGCTATAATCGTTAGAATATTTAGTACTGAGAGAGGAACAAGAACCAGGCCTGTTTTTTACTCAATACTTTTTTATATATATATAAATTTCACAGCATTGTAATCTCAAGGATTTTTTACTTAATGGACCTTTCAGGGCATAATGCCATTATAAAAATGACAAACATTAAAAAATATCTGAGGTTGGAGTGGTTCTATAAAATGAAAAATAAAAATTCATTTGTTCTGTCAATTTTAAGGGCTTCTAGTAAAGACTCATCAAGTTGAGGAAGTTGGAGGAACCATTCTACAGACATTAGATTTGGGTAAAAAATAACCCTGGCTCAAAACTTGACAACTCTTCTGTGAGCCTTCAAAGGACCCAGATGTGGGAATCAAGATGCAAAGGACCCAGATGTGGGAATCAAGATGCCTTGACTGCTTTTTTGGTTCAAAATGAAAGACATGGCATTAAATAGACCTCTTCTTTAGCAAAAGATCTCTGTCTTCTGTTTGGCCTCATTAATAATTCTGTTTGGCCTCATTTATAATTAATCTCTGTGACATTCCTCTCTTGGGCAGGTAGGTAGCGAGTGAAAGATGACATAATTTTCCCAGGCCACCTGGTGAGTCAATCCCACAACCCAAGAACAAAACCCAGTTTTATGATGGCTGAGATCGAGAGGTTCAGCCCAACCCTGAGACGCTTCCTATCCAATAAAATGACTAATTCAGTAGTCAATTATTTACTCTGGGACTTGCTCTACCACACTGGACAGGTTTCAGTCTCCAGGACCATGCAATCTATGCAAAGAGAAAACTGAAAGAGTCCAACAGTTGGAGAAAATAGTTACATAGATGAGTACTTTCTGGGCTTCTATACACAGCATGGTGGTTGTAGTTATAAACAGTATACTGTCTACCTGAAATTTGCTAAGAGATTACATCTTAAGTGTTTTTACCACACACCTGAATTATGTATAATGTATTCAACTGGCTCATGTGGTACTCATTACACATCATTTCACAAATATGTGTGTGGCGAAAATCATCTGTGTACCTTAAACTTATGCAATGTTCTTTTTTTTTTTTTTTTTTTTGAGACTAGGTCTCGCTATTTTTGCCCATGGAACCACAGGCTCTCGTTGCCCGGGGTACCACAGACTCAAGCAATCCCCAGCCTCAGCTTCCCAGGTAGCTGGGATTACAGGCACGCACCACCACGCCCAGCTATTTTTTTTGCAACTAGGTCTCACTACAGGCCCCAGGAGGAACTCGAACCGTGATCCTTAGCCCCGGCTGCTTCATAGTCTGAAGCTTACAGGCATGAGCCACCGTGCCTGGCCTTAAACTTATGCAATGTTATTGTCAATTATAGTTCCATGAAACTGGAAGAAGTGAAAAAGGAAAGACTTTATTTCCAGTGAAAGAAAGACTCATTGCACATGCTACTTCACAGTGTAGAACAAAAGCAGGAGTCTGCAAGGTTTCTAAAGGTGAGGGATTTCAAAGCCTCCGTGAATGGTTAACCTATTTCAGATTCTCTGGCTCATTCTCTTTTGGAACTTCAGTTATGTTTGTGAACTACGTACGGGCTGGCAGTGACCACAGGTGGAAATGTGTGCATGGACGTGGATTATAAAGGAAGGCCAAAGGCAGACTAGTGTGCAGACTAGTCTGAGGCTCAGAGTGAGGGAAGAGCAGTTCCTGGGTGTACAAGTATAGATTCCTTGAGAATAGGAATGCAGACGGGATGGCTCCTAGGCTCCTGTTTTAGGAAATCAGAAGAGATGCTTCCCAGGCATGCTTTTCTTCTGTGGACCAGTTACAAGTCAATAGCCTCCCTCTTCTATTTCCTCCTCCAAAGAATGGTCTTCCTTACGGGTTTGCTCACACTTCTGAATATTCTGCTTTGGAGTTAGGGTTTGTTTGCTGCTCCAGTTCACTTACTACTTGACTTCAGGACGGAGAAGAGTGTGTCACAATGCAGTCTTAAATTCTCATAATGAAATAAAACCATCTTCCCAATTACATTATTATGTCTGTACACCAATGTTGATCAGAGACTTACTTTCAACTTTTTTTTGTGCTCCTCAAAGTCTAATATAACATTGGAAAAATTATACACTGCTTAGTACCCTGAACCCACAAGTCCTCCTTTGTTCTTATCCTCTTCATTGTGCCACTTTAAATTTGTTTCTAACTCCCAGTTTTTCTTACACATCTCTGTCTACTCTTATTTTCTGATATCAGAACAGTTTACCTTCTTCCCTTTATGTCACTGACATAGCTCTCTCTCCTCTTTTAATTTAAGTTTTTTATTTAAAAATGACTTTAAATTTGAGAAATATTTCAAGAATTTATCAAATTCACACTACACCAATAACTCTTTGTACAGATTCATCTGTTAATATTTTGCTGCATGTTTTGCTACCTATATATCCATCTCTAATTTTTTTTAATAAGTTGACTTATAGTTTAATTGTATTTGTTAAGAATTAGAATTTTTCTGTCATAAACATTGTACAGTCATTAATCTCAATTAATTTATCAATGACACTATTACCTAATTTCAACTAGATCCTGATTTTAATTGGAATAATAATTTCTTTTACATCATTATTTTCTTCCATTACAGAATCCAGTTTCAGACTAGATACTGCATTTATTTATTCTGTCTTATTTGTCTCTTTTTATCTAAAACATTTCCACAGCTTTTCTTTGTATCTATGACACTGACCTCATTAAAGAATAAGGGACATTAAAAATTTTTGAATAATTTTAATTTTATGTTTGCTTAAATTTTCTTGACAATCAGATGTGGATTATGCACACAAGATGTTATGTGAAATATCTCCTCATTGTACCTACAGTCACCTGAAAGCCATCTACTGCTACTGATTATGTTAAGTTTGACACACTAGTCAAGGTGTTGTATTAATCTTCACGCTTTTTTTTTTTTTTTTTGGAGACTAGGTCTCGCTATTTTTGCCCATGCAACTGCAGGCTCTTGTTGCTTGGGGTACCACAGACTCAAGTAATCCCCAGCCTCAGCTTCCCAGGTAGGTGGGATTACAGGCGCGCACCACCACGCCCAGCTATTTTTTTGGAACTAGGGCTCTCTACGGGGCCCAGGCAGGACTCGAACTGCGATCCCTAGCCCCGGCCACTTCAAAGGCTGAAGCTTACAGGCACGAGCCACCGTGCCCGGCAGTCTTCACACATTTATTTATTATCTTTTCTCGAGTCATTAAAAAAAAAGAGGTGGTCTTTAAGAACACACAAATTTTTCATTCTTCCTCAAGCCCTCCTTTCCCATGCACTTTAGTTTAGCATTCATTGATGATTCTTGTTTAACCAACCTTTATTATGATTGTTGTGAAATAATAAGTATCAACTTTCATTGTTCAGCTCAGCATTCACTCCACATTTACCCAGTAGACATTCAGTTTTATACTGAGGCTCTTCTCTTTTCCATTTATTTACCTTTTTCTTTACTTACTTATTTTTTATAGTCATATATTCCTAATTTAAAAAAATCTATAATTCATTACTGCTCTTAATTATTTTGTACTCTAATTTTCCTAGATTTGGTGAGTAGAAGCCTCTTCAGGCTAACTCCAGCTCCCCCATTGCCCTTGAAATGTATTTTAAAAATAATCCCTTATTTTCTGTTTTAAGATGCTTCTCATGTGGTTCCTTTCCTTATCCTCTAACCTTTCTCTTAGTCTCTAAGTTTACTCAGTAGAATGAACGCTTGAAGGTGATGTTGATTGGAATTGAGGTCCAAGAAAAGTCACTGTGGTCAACATTTTCAAATGCCGCTGAATGACCTAGGGGAGGCACTCTGCCTTCTCCATTGCTGGTCCAGGCAGGTGTTCTTAGACAAGGAAAGGGACGCTTGGACCATGCAGGTTCAGTTATCAAGACCTCTACCATGTCTGGGCACTATGGGAGATAAAGAAAATTATAAGAAACCATTCCTAGGAGCTCTCTGGTCTAACAAGAAATGTATATATACAAATACCCATAATACAATCCTGAAGGTGTTTTCATTGCATTATCAACAAGGTATACGAAGAAACTTTGGGAGTTTTGAAATGAATACTTACAGCGGAGTCAATCTAAGTAAGTTTCATTAAGGTCACTTTTGAGTTAAACCTTGAAGGAAGAGAGAAAATTGTGTTTCCTGTTGAAAAAGAACTTACTATTTGAACTTTGAATCAAACATGATTTTGAAGCTTCATCCAATTAGATCCAGTCCACTGCCAAGTTCTGTAGGCACATGGAAAAACTTTAGCTTACAGGACAACACTATTGCTTAATACCCACCTAAGAAAAGAATTGTCATGATACTATCGCTTTTTTGTTTTCAGACACAGGTGAAACATGTCCTTCATTCACCAAACTGAACTTTCACAGTGCAGTTGTTGGTACAGGACTAGAGGTGAAGCTGATGCTCTACACTTGGAGAAACCGGACCTGTGCACAAGTCATCAACTCCACAAATTTGGGGAACTTGAATGTGACCAAGAAAACCACCTTCATTGTTCATGGATTCAGGCCAACGGGTTCCCCTCCAGTTTGGATGGAAGCCTTAGTACAGGGTTTACTCTCTGTAGAAGACATGAATGTGGTTGTTGTTGATTGGAATCGAGGAGCTACAACTGTAATATACACTCATGCCTCAAGCAAGACCAGAAAAGTAGCAACAGTCCTGAAGGAATTTATTGACTGGATGTTGGTAAGAAAGAATTCTTTTAGATAATTCAGAGCAAAATTGAAATTGTCCCATTATCTGGAGATCTAAGGCCAAAAGATATTTGTGTACAGGGGATTATTTTGTACCATTTGCAAATCTGAACAAACCCAAGAAAGAGAGAAGGACTGAAAAGAAGGTCCACAGGTATGGTTTCTAGCAGAAGCATGAATGGAGTTCAGTGGCACAGAGATTAAAGCAAAGCTATGGAGACAGATTGATTTTAGTCCTGCTGTGCCCTCTCCCAACTGCCTACCTTTGGCAAATTTTGTCAACTCTGGGCCTCATTTTCCTCAACTATATAATCCAAAGAATAGTGTTTTCTTTGCAGGAGTGTTGTGACATTTAAATGAGATAATGGATATAACATCTTAGAAATGTTTCTGCAAAGTCAGTGATTAGGCCATTTCTCCAAGCGTTGTCAACTCTTTGGCCCCTCACAATTTATAATGATGGATCTCTTGAAATTCCAGGTAGAAGGAGCTTCACTTGACAACATTTACATGATTGGAGTGAGTTTAGGAGCCCACATAGCTGGGTTTGTTGGGAAGATGTTCGATGGGCAGCTGGGGAGAATTACAGGTAAGGCTTCCTGAGAAAGTGCATGGAGTAGTTAGCTTGGGCAGGGTGCTCATGGGGAGAGTATTACAAAGGCAATCTAAGTCCTTATGTTCAAAGTCAGCTTTTCCAGTTAGTTTAGCATCTCTAAGCATATGTACCGAAAGAAGACCATAATACTATTGACTTCAGGCCATTATTTAATGAAATATGTGCAAAACATTTCTAAAACTATATATATTGTAGAAAATATTGGCAGTGACTTTGTTTCTTTTATGGCTAGAATAGCAGCTATGTCCCTTGGGAACTTGCTCTTCACACTCCAAACAGATAACTTTCTTCCTTTCATTTAATCCAGGACAGTCTGAACTACATGCCCAGAGTTTTTGTCCCCAGGAACAGATGGACTCTCGTGATAGAAAAATGAGATAGGAACTTTGATGGTTGAGTCTTACTCTCTAAATATCAGCTTTCAGGTCAAAGCTGAACAAAAAACACTCAGAAACTTAGCAGGTGAAACTTCAAACAAAAACTCCCTTGTTTTAGACAAACAAATATTGTCTTGTCTGGTGCTCTGTAACTTTCCACAGCTACAAACCAAGGGCTGAAGAAAGCTTTCTCTTTCAGAGACTCAGGCTCCTACCATTCCTATCTTTCTCAATATCTATTTTCACACTGAGATAACTATTTAAATCTAGAGACTCTGGAATGAAGAAATGTATGAAGAGAGGGGAAACATACATAAATCAAGCCACTTGCATTTGGGAGGTAATGTTTTCAGGCCACAAATCTGAATGTTCTAAGAAATTGACAGATAGCTTCTCTCTCTCTCTCTCTTTCTCTCTCTTTCTCTCTCTCTCTCCTAGGACTGCTTCATCTTCTTATTTACCTGTGTTCTTAGGAAAGCAAAGCACTTTTTCAGGTCTTTTAAATTAATATTATATTTTAGATAGCAACATGCCCTTATGCTATAAGAATTCTTGGAATCTGGCATACTGGGAGTTGTATCAAAGCATATAACATGTGCAACATGGAGGTAGGGAAAGTGGTACCTGGTCCTACAGGCACACTGATACATCCTTTAACAAATGTTTCCCTGGCTAACTTGTGGTATGACTAGTCTTCACAGGATGGTAACCCCAATGGTTTATACCATTGAGTTACATACATACGGTTATGCACAATTATTTGGAAATTGTTAATGTTTCCAGAGTTTTGGAGCTAAAGGGACTCACAATTGAAAGGAATAACAGTAACTGTGGAACTGTGTAAGGGTCCCATCTATTCAAACCAATTGGAAGACTTTTTGATAATAACGATTCAGAACCAGGATCTAGGTTTTTCAAAATGGCCCCTTATTTCTCTGTGTTCTCAATTCCCAGACCTTTGGCGCTCAGTTCAAGGTCATTTTTATTACTGCATCTAAGTATAAGCCTCAGAGAAAAAGTTAGGTAATTTTTTCATTTTTGTGTACTTAAGGGTATGAAAGCAATTTAACCACCTAGCCTCAGTTACACTTACTTTTTAAAGATTTCATTTTTACTTACGAGTATAAAAAATACTCATTGTACCTGTCTCTTGGGAGTTTCTCTACTAAAGTAGTTCTTTGTGGTGTTTAGAAACCAACCAAATCTTAATTTTATTTTATTTTTTATTTTTTCCCTGCCTCAACCAAATATTAAAAAAAAAATGATTTTGATGTTTACTCATTTCATGGTATAAATACTACCCCTATGGCTAACTTCAGGCCATAATTTGACCTTACTGACCATAAAGTTTACTAAGAGTTGAATCAGTTTTACTTTCCAGTGCTTCCTCTAGCCCACCACTGCCTTATTCTACCAAGCCAGCCTTCCTTTTACTCTGGACTTGCATGGCTCTGCTCACTGGCCTGGACTCAGTCAGTGATGTATTATTGCTCAATTTTCTATCTTCGCTGATGTCCCCATCCTCCTCCTCCTCCTTCTCCTCTCTGAGCTCCAAAATCAATCTCAGATGTCCCCAAGAACAGTTCTAAAGGTAAATTTTTTTCTCTTATTCCCATTGCCTTTCCTGAATGGGCTCACTGAATTATGAGGTGGGAATTTGTCCTGTGGTTTAATGACACAATTCACTCTCAATTCTCAAGAACTAGCTATTTCTACTTGTTATCTCAGTCACAACAACTGCTTCATCTCTTCTATGCCCCTTTCTTTTATCTGCCCTTATTTTTGATTTTCTTCTCCAGGCACATTTCATAATATTACTTCTCGTAACTTCTCAGCAGCAGATGCAGAGGATGAATAGATTTTAAAGTATTTCAAGTACCCATATTACTTGATAGTATATTAAATTTGATTCTCAAAATTAAGTGTGTATAAAAATCACCTTGGGGTGTTTATAAAGCTGACTTACTGAACTGGAACTTCAGGTTAGAGACCAGGAGTCTGTACTTGTAATCAGAAGATGCAGGTGATATAAGACCTCACTTTGAGAAGTGACCATAGAGTTATTCTGTCCAAGATAGTAGCCACTAGCCTCATATATGCTCATTGAACAATTGAAATGTGACTGATGCAAACTAAGATGTGTTGTAAGTACAAAATAAGTATTGGATTTCAAAGAATAAATACCAAAAAAAAGTATTTAAAAATCACTATTTTTTATATTATACATTGAAATATTTTGGATATAGTGGGTGAGAAAAAAGGTAGTATTGAAATTAATTTTCCTTCTTTTAAAAAAATTAGCTTCTTTTTAAAAATTCCATTGCATGGCACTACTTAGAGGGTTCCTGGTGATCCTTGGAGAAGGGAGGTAGAGCACCCTGAAATTGCATGCAAAATATTGGATGTCTGTCTTAAAGAGAAGTTCAGAACTTTCATTAAATTTCCAAGCCAGGTCAATGCTGCAATAAAAGCCAGGAATCATTAGCCAAACAAATACTTACGGATGATCTTTGAGGAACAAGAAAGCACTCTATTTCCCCATTTTGTTTCTATTGCATAATAATCTCATAATATTCTGGATTCAGACTTTTGTAAGTCTTCTAAAGTAGCTGTTACGTCTATCTCCATTTTGCACATCAGGAAACTGAGGTTCCATCACATAAAGTAACCTGCCTTAAGTCACATAGCTGGTTGGTTTGAAGTTGGAACTCTATGTCATATTACTGACCTCAGTGATCTCTGATACAGACTTTTTGAGAGCAGTTTAATTGTAATTTTGGCCTGACATTGTGATCTTTTCATTTTCTGTGACTTATTATTAAGCATATCATATGTCTAAGTTTACTGTTGAAACAGGAAATGGTGCAATATGACACAGTTACCTGCAATTTTTCTTACCAGGTTCTTGTCACTTGAAGACATAATAAACTCCAAAGACACAAATGCATGCACAGGGGCAAGTGAGTGAAAATGGCAAGTTTATTTAAGAAATGGGAAAGGAAGGATCAGAAATAAAAGGAGATAGAACAAGAGGACAACTTGAGATGGCAAGGCTTGGTGGGGGTAGGGATAGACTACCCACTAGTAATGTAGGTTACATGCTTTTAAAACATATTTTATGATTATTAATGAGCTCCCCTAGCCTTTAATTATGATTGGGCAGAGTCATGAAGGGCAGAGTCCCTTTTGTGCAACTTTGCCCTGCCCACAAACAGACCACATGTTGGGGCCATTTAAGGGTTTGGTGAAATTTCCTTTGTCTCATGTAGTATCTTTCACCTCTTCAGATTCTGAAAGGGGATATTCCTGGCATCTTTATTTTTTTGATAGTAGCTTTTGAAGTTTTTATGTCTTTATCAGTATACATGACCTTCCCAGAGATTCTCAGTCTTGCTGACTCTGGCTCCATGGCAAGTCCAGCTATCTGCCTTTTGTATCCTACCTCACTGTGATAGTCCCCATTTGTACCATTTGTCTTGGTATAATGATTAAAGCACTCTCAGTACTCTCAAAATTGCCAATAAACTTTAAAAAAACTCTTTAAAAAATTAGCCAATCTATCCACAGGCAACTGGAGGCTGCAAGGAGGTAGGTGGTAGTGTCTTCTATAAGGAGAGGGAGGCTTCCCCTGCAAATTATGGCCAAGTTATGAATTTCTCAAGCTGTGGTGAGATCATCCTGTGGACTAAGGTGACTAAGTTGGGCCATCTTCTCCCACTTCAGTGTCAGTTGGGATGGTGGGGGGTGGGGTGCAGAGAAAGAGAGAAGGAATATAGAAAGGGAGAGTAAAGTAATACCTCAAGGAAGCAAAAGTTTTTGGTGAGGAGAAATTGAGAGACTGAGGCTGGAATCAGCATATTTGGGGCAAAGACACTATCTTTTGGGTTCTTGTGTACAACCCGCATGTTTTTCTTATCAGATTCTTGGCTCTTGAAGCTGTTAAAAGTTCTCTAAGATCACAGACACAGGCAAGTGAGTTAAAAGAGGCAATTTTATTTAAGAAAGATGAATAGAAATAAAGTAGATAGGAAAACTAGACACCTTGGACCCCTAGAGTCAAGGGTGGAGAAAAAGAGCTTGCCAACATGGCTGTCCAGGGCAATGGTTTTAAATGCTTTCTATGAATAATTAGTGAACCTCACCAGTCTTTAATTGTGATTGGCTGAAGTCACAGGAAGTTCTTTTGTGTGGTATTGCCCACAAACCAGGTGACCATGTGGTGAAACCTGCCAGAAACTTGGTGAGACACTGTTTTGTGTTATGTAAATATCGCTGTCAGGCTTTTGTATCAGGAATCCCCAGGTGTTTGTCCCAGGTGACCTCCTGGCTGACTGGCCATGGTTAGAAAATGACTTTGAAGTTAATTGTTCTGTGTGTTCTTCTTGAAGTTCCCCTACCTGTCTCACCTCTCCTTAGGGGGTCCTCTGTCCCAGGTCTCAATACCAGGGGATAGGAGATGTTAATTAAAATGATCTTCACAGATAAAAACTTCACTTCAGGCAAGTTTTTATTAGCAGGTTTATTAGCAGGTTATTAGCAGGTTATTAGCAGGTTGTGCCTCTGTGGGTTAAAATTTTCCCTTATGTTTACAGCATCGTGGGAGATGCTCTCTTGTATTACATAGGTGCTTAAGGGTGGCAAGCTAACACTGACCATGAGCACTCATGGTAATTCTATAGAAATTGACACCCACTTTCCCTCCTTCTTGGACATGTGGTATGACACCTGGCCTGACCAGTGAGTTTCACACTCTCCCACTCAGCTTGCCAAACCAGTGCAATGAAACTAAGCCTCATCAGAGAGCTGTGATTGTGTATGAGACTATGGTCGTAATTTAGATACCTGACATCCCTAAACATCAATTTACATATCTTTAAAATGGAAATTCAAACCCTGCCTCCTGTATTGGTTGAGGTAGTATATACAAATAAAAACAGAAACTGTAAGAGACTTTTACTAATAACAAGAAGGAAAGGCTGAATGTAGTTTCTGGGTCCTTTAAAGTGAGATTAAAAACATGCATAGCATCTCCTTTTATATGTACCCTTTGGTCAGCCCCAACCCAAGAACCAGTTTAGCCCCTAGCCCCTGACCCACCTCTGTCTGTGTCTTCCCTGGTGCATAGCTCTGCACAAGATCTACTGGTGGCGTGTTGGTGCAGTTTTCAGGGGTACTGCTGGTTTTATCTCTACTGTGGGAAAAGGCTGCAGGGCTGTCGAAAGGAGACTGACAAAGCAGGATGGGAATGTGATGCTTACCCATGGGAGGGTGACTAGCAGCCTGAGAACCCTCATCTGGGGAGCTGGGGAGCCATCAAAAGCCTGGCTGTAGGTGACTCATGGCATGGGGCTGCCAAACTGACTCTGTTTTTCTTCTAGGTCTTGACCCTGCAGGCCCTTTATTCAACGGGAAACCTCCTGAAGACAGATTAGATCCTGGAGATGCGCAATTTGTTGATGTCATCCATTCTGACACTGATGGTAACATTGCTGCCCTGTGGGTCAGTGACCCCATCCCCACCCCCACTTCCCACTCCCCACTCCCCAGAGAATCTCTGCCTGGGGGAATTGACATGCAGGGTGGATCATGTTTCTCCAGATTCCCTCTTTCCAGCAGCAGGTTCCAAACCCATAGACATCTTACAGGGAAGCTAGGTTAATACAGACATTCAGATCTCTTGCTGGAGTGGAGGACTTCCCTGTTCCTTCTTACTTGTAAACCTTGACCAGTTCAGGACAGGCCAATTTGTACACCTTTAAAACAGATGTTTTTATCTGGGTCTGGGTGCATGATTTCCTATGGTGTTTTGTATACTTCTTTCTGGTTTTTGATTCTTTCATTATTACCTTAAACTAAAAAGTGTGTTGAAGGTTTGTCTCTCCACCAAGAATGATTCTGAACTGCCCGTAGTGCTCCAGGTCTTGCTGGATCAACACTGGCCTTTCTGTCTTTCTCGGTATTGATTTTATTTCCAGATTGACCCAGGTCTTAGGGCTAGGGGAGGATAAGGATGTGTATTATATCTGCATGTATATGCAAAGAGCTGAGTTGGAAACTAGAGAGGGTGAAGGGACTAGACAGAATGCTCATTTAGTTGTATGCACTCTGTGTAGCCTGAGTATCATTCTATGTGTCTCAAGTTACTAAAGATAGGATTAGAGCAGAGAAAGGAAGATAATTTTTTTAAATTACACACACATATGTATATATTTTTTTACATTATTGTATACCCTGAGGTTCTCCCTCAATTTCACTCTCCCCTTTTATTTCTTTATGCTTTAGTTCTGCTGTCAGTTTGTTATCTTTAACATTTTCTTGTCCCTATACTCCACATACAAGTGAGAACATCCATTATTTCTCTTTTTCTCGCTAACATATTTCCATTAGGATAGTACTTCTAGCTCCACCCATGTTGCCATGAATGTATCAAGTTTGTCTTTTTTGATTGCTGAATAATATTTTATTGTATAAATATACCACGACTTTCTGATCCATTCATCTGATTTGGAGCATTTGGGTTGTTTCCATATCCTGGCTGTTGTAAATAGTGCTACAATAAACATAGTAATTCAGGTATTCTTTTGAATTAGTGGGATTGTTGGATTGAATGGTAATTCCATTTTCAGTAGTTTGAGCATCCACCACACAGCTTTCCATAGTGGCTGAACCAGTTTGTATTTGCCACCAGCTGTGTAAGTGTTTCTTTTTCTCCAAATCCACGCCAGCTCTTGTTGTTGCCCCTTTTTTTTGTTTTTTTTTTTTGATATGGGCTATTCTTATTGGTATCTCATTGTTGTTTTGATTTGTATTTCCCTGATAATGTTATATTGAGTATTTTTTCATGTGCTTGTTGGTCATTTGTATTTCCTTTCTGGAGACTTGTCTTTTAAGCTCTTCTCCCCATTTTTGACTGGATTTTTTGCTTTGTTTTGTTGAGTTGTGAGTTCTTTGTGGATCTTTGATATCAGATTCTTATCAACTGAATAGAGTGCAAAGTTCAGTTGGGTATCTCTTTGTCTCTTTTAATATACAGAAGCTTTTTATGTCCTAGCTGTTTATGTTTTTCTTCATTTTCTTCACTTGTGTAAATGTATCCTGAAAACTGTTTCTGTTACTGGGGGATGGGGAGACAGGTTTTTACTAAAAATCCTTTTGTCAGCTTTTCCTAAACCAGAGAAAAACTTTTACCTTTCAATCTGATACAGAATGTACAAAGACTTTATTAACTTTTAAGCTTACACACACAAGTTACCTTTGTCATTTAGATAACTGCTACTTGTCTTCCCCAGAGCCCTCTCACAAACAAAAAAATAAAATAAAATTTTAGGATTCTCTTACTGCCTGCAGCCTTTGCTCTGTAATTCCAAAGCCAGACCAAACTCTTAAAGTGGTCAAACTATTTATTACTGAGTAAGCTAGTAAAAAAGTGATTACCTAAACATGTACTACAAGATAAGCATGTGAAAACTTGATTATCCTATTTTGCATGTGCTACAAAATAAACATGAAAATCCAGTTACCCCACCACATGTCCAAAACTGTCCTTTTAGTCCCTGGTCACCTCACCACATGTTCAACCAGTCTGAGTTCACCAGCACGTTTTCCAAAAGCACGACATTCTTTTTTTCTTCTTTTGGCATCTGTTCCAGCATCCTTTTGGTGTGCTCTCAACTGTAGGCAGTAGAACAACTCCAAGGTGAAACAGGAACCAACAGTCCATCTTTTCAGGCCTGGCTCACTGCCTCTCCAAAAACATCTGAATCAAACTAGATAAGGCAGACTCCAACATGAAGTTCCAATCTCCAGATCACATGCCTTCAATTTATGCATGCTAAGGCTCTTAAGTCTACTAGTCCGGGTTAAAGGCCATGGGCACCAGGCCACCTTGGCCATGGTGGCCAGGCGCTCATCCTCCTGCAAAAAATGGCCAATCCTTTGTTTCTCTCCTAAGTCCCTTTTATATCTTTTATCCTTGTTTTCCCTTTCTTCGGGGAGCAGAGCCTTGTCAATCATCTCACATCACAAGAGCCTTGTTTTTCTTTTTAACTCCCCCCTCTATCCTTCTGGAAGAAAACTATGAATTCTAATGAAGGTTTACAATCATACAATGGCAGAGTCAATCTAAGGTTTTTTTCACCTGAGCCCTAAAACAATCAAGTCAGGAAGTCAAATCTTCATAGAATTGCCAGGTCCTTCTTGAAATTTACAATTCTGAAGCACAAGTGAAAGTATCTCATATTTCCTAGCTACAACATGCTACTCTCACAGCTATGTTAATGGTGTTATTGGCTAAAGGAGGCTTTCTAACTTTAAAACTCGAATCATATGCCTGCTTCTCCCAGGCAGATTCAAATCCCAAACTTCCTGCAGGTGAATGTCTTCACTGATCAGTCACATTTGTTATTCAGTTTCTAGCCTCCTCAGCTCCCTGCCCCAGAGACTGCAGGAAAAAAAAAAACTCAGAAACTGCAGTTTACAACTTACTAGCTTCAATTTACTCTTTGCAGCTCCTGCAGCCTAAAAACATCCAATATTGCAGGTTCTTTCCACCACCCCCAGCCTTTTCACTAAAATTTCAAGCCAGAACAAGACTCATAGAGTGTAGATGAATTTATTACTAAACAAAGTGAATTCCTAATTATTTAACTACAGAAAGAAACAGATAAGAAAAACTCCAATATACCAACATAGTTCAAAACCTTCCTCAACATTGTCTAAAGCCCTTCCCCAATATTTTCCAAAACCCCTCAGGTCTCTAGTCCTGTTAATCTCATCATTTGTCCAATCCTTCAGAGTTCATTATCATGTGCTCGAAGAGTAGACATCTTTCTTTGGCATGTTCCAGCTCTTCCAAGCAGGCAGTCAGTGATGTGATGTGACTTCTCCTTGTTGTCCTCCAGCAGGTCGTAAAAAGAAACTCCATAGTACAGGAACCAGCAGAGTTCATTTTCTTCTCAGGTCTGGCTCACAAGGCTTCTCCAGAAATATCCAAGTCAAACTCAGCAAGACAAACTCCAACACAGAGTTCAAATCTCCAACCTCTTTAGCTTTCAGCAAGTACATTCAGTTTATGCTTACTAAGAGCAATGAGTTACCAGCCCAGGCCAAAGACCCCTTAGCCCTCATGGCCTGGCCTCCATCTTTCCTTCCAAAATGGTTGAATCTCTTTCTTTGTTCCTCAAACCTCTTTATACCTTTTTCCCCAAGTCTTCCCGCCAAGGACTCTGGGAAGTTTTGTCAGGCAGGTACGCAAATCAAAGTACTCCCCAGCTCTCTGTAAAATTTACAAGTCTATACAGGAGAGTAGCTAGCTCTTTATTAAATGTCTGTATCAGCTAGCTGTCAAGCTCTCTTGCCAGCGGGGAGCAAAGGGGTGAAGGTTCCTGGGTAAGCTCCCTAAGCCGGCTGAGCCCTGGAGAGGGGACAGGGTACAGGTTAATGTGACTCCATCCACCAGTGGGTAGCTGCTGTACAGGGCAGCTGCACAGGGCAGCCATCTGCAGCACAGATCAGAGGGGCCATGTTGCCCCTGCTCTTAGCCCAAGGGGAGCATGGAAGAACACAGGCTCAGCCATCTGGGCCCCACCCCTATGCAGGGAGGTGGGGGGGTGGAGAGCCCCTTCCATTTCACTCTCACTCCAGCTAAATTTCAAGAGCAAGAACATGTGTACCACAAACCCCATCATAGAACAGGTGAGGGATCATGCAAAAATCCAGCCCACAAGCTGAGCTGGACACAGCAGATGGACAGCCAAGAGAACCAGTGCATGTGAGACAAGAGGAACAACTGTAGACACATGATGTCACCTTGCGCACCTATGTGCTCACCAGGCCGGGAAGACCCGGGACCTCATTTCAGAGATGCCTTCTAGAAGAGCAACGCCCGCTCCCCGCACTACAGGAGAGGAGAGGAAGACCAAAGATGGGGTAATCGGCCCCACATCAAAACTGCAAACTGAAGCAGAGGAGATGATCTACAAAGGCCATTCTCAGATGCCTGTATTCACAGAGAAGCTTCTTCACCAACACTGGCTGGGGGCGAGACCCCCTAAATCTGACACCAGAGCCATAAGGTAAAGCAGCAAAGCAGAGGAGATGGCATTGGAGAAGACTTGCCTGCCACAAGAAAACATGGACAGATCACAAATGAATACAGACTGGCCACCCAACGCCAACTTAAGACTGAAAACCTACCAGCAAGGTTCACCTGGTTCCAACAACACAGTCCCTCACCCAATGAAAAAACACTGCCATAGGAAAAACTAATGGACTCAACACAGACTAGTAAAGAACAAAGAGTGGGGTTTGAGAGAGTGGAAGGTGCACCAGAGGGAGGAGGGAGGAAGAGGTATCCCAAAACCACTTATAGAGGTTGTGATCTAAAGAATAAAATAAATAATATTTAAAAAAATGTATGTACCAACTGTTAATGGCAGGGTGAGGGATAGACTTCTGGCATCAATGGCAGATGCCACTTAACATTTCTGTCTATATTTTCTCTAGATCCAAAATTTTATGAGATTTACCTACTAAATCAATGTTCATTTTTTCCTATTTCTTGTTCTTTAGAGGTATGGGAAGTACCTGGCAATTAGAGGGTTCCACTCAAATGTAAAGAAGAAACATTTTATTAACCTCATGAGTGCAAGTGTAGAAACAGATTTCATTGCCATCTTCTTAGACTCATGTTTAGAAATTATTGCTGTGTAAATAAGTCCTTGGGTAATTTTGAGAAAAATATTTAGATAGGCATAACAGTAATAATGAGGTCAACAACAATATAATCTCTACCTATGTCCTGCAGGCAGTTGAGCTATGTTGTGTGAAAAGTTCAGAGCCATGTAAAAGCATAGTGTATTCTCTTACAGCGTTGGGATATAAAGAACCTTTAGGAAACATAGACTTCTACCCCAATGGAGGATTGGATCAACCTGGGTGTCCCCAAACAATATTTGGAGGTAAGTGCAGATACTTTGTATTTTGTTAAATAGTGGCTTACACTATTTGCAAATGATATTATTGTATGTGGAGTAATTCTTTTGAGACTAGGTCTTGCTATTTTTGCTCAT
This sequence comes from Uropsilus gracilis, assembly GCA_004024945.1. Classification (NCBI taxonomy): domain Eukaryota; kingdom Metazoa; phylum Chordata; class Mammalia; order Eulipotyphla; family Talpidae; genus Uropsilus; species Uropsilus gracilis. The sequence goes on along the minus strand of PVHY01003266.1, from coordinate 41,504 downwards.
GGAGCCGCAGACTCTTGTTGCCCAGGGTACCACAGACTCAAATCCCCAGCCTCAGCTTCCCAGATTGCTGGGATTACAGGCGCATGCCACCACAACACCCAGCTATTTTTTTTTTTTTTTGGAACTAGGTGTCGCTACGGGCCCCAGGCAGGACTCGAACTGCGATCCCTAGCCCCAGCCGCTTCATAGACTGAAGCTTACAGGCATGAGCCACCGTGCGCGGCTTATGTGGAATAATTCTTAACAAAAACCAAATTCCCTGAGAAATAATGTAAGAAGGCAATTAGGGAACAAGACACCAGGGCTGTCAAAAAGCAGGTTTATTAGAACTAATACTGACTCAGCAGATTCATATCCAAAGGTTGAGTACCCCTACTGGAAAGTTAAGGGTTTTTATACACTTCACTTGATTTGGTGTTCCGAGTAGGCTTCATTGGTGGTAATACAAGCCTGACTTGGTAAAGACATAATGAGGAAGATTCAGAGAAACTGGGCTGCATAGCATTAAACCAAGTCAGTAAGTCATGGGTTGTTTATCTAGACCCCTAGGTTCTATTTCTTAAGTTACTGTGCTTCAATATACTTTAAGTTGCCATGCTTTCACCTAGTCATCATATTTCAATAAAAGTGATATGAGTTGTTTGTTACTCTAATATTCGTCCTCTAAGAACCATAACATTTTGATTGAAAGCTGTTGTGAAATATTTCTCTCTTTTGAAAAGGTGTGTCGTTGGCATAGAAATTCCAATCAGGAAATACCTGCAAGATAAATTATGGAAAATGTAGACAAAAAATTAGGATGCTAAGATATCGAGCGCAGCATTCTTTAATATAGCTACATTTTTAAAAAGAATCTAAATATTCAGCATAGGAAAATTATTTTAAAATAGCATATGAAGACACAAAGGAGACATTTTTTAACAAAATATGTTAAAATCATATTTTTAGAGACTAATGGAAATATAAGTGAGAGACAAAATTATATAGCATGATCCAAATTAACTTTAATAATTATGATTACCCTCTTCTGAATGACTTTATCATTGACTCATGAGCCTGGTGCTCTGTGTTATATCATAACACAGATTTTTTTTTTATCATCTCCAACTGTTTTCATAAACATTCTACCTCCTTGGTCTCTTCTCTCGCTGTCATGCTGCACAGTACCACTAAGACTTAACATGAGGCTTGCCTCTCACCTTGGCCTCTCACCTCTTCTTTCCATTCAAGGGCTTTCAGTGCCTTCTACTGTTCAGCTCCTCTCACTTGCCCTTCAGCCTTCCAGAAGAAATGGAATCTGGTGCTGGGCTGCTGCTGTGACTGCCTTGTGATCACAGACCCAAAGGGTTTTACTATGCTAGCCCCCTACACCTCTCCACTGAGAGTCCTTGAGTCTGTCGATTGAGTGCAAGTTTCAGGCATAGGCGCCAGCCTTTCTGTGGCCAGCAATAATGCCAGAGAATTTTCCTGTTCACCTACTCACTCCCTGTGATCACTCTTCATACTTTCAGTCCAATAACTTCCCACCTGTAAGACATCACTTCTGACAGGTGAGCTCCATTTAACTTTTGTATCTAAATCAAGATTCCACCAGAGGAAGACATTTTATTGACCTTATCTTAGTTCCCAGGTTGATGTTTTCTTTCTTGTTGCATCTTGACCCAGAGTGTAGAGATTCCCCCATCCTTTTTCAAAGACAACTTTCTCTACAATCATTCCCCAAGCCCTTTCTCTAGTGTAATTAGTAAATTAAATATGCTTGCATTCCACTGCCAATCTCTAGGGAATCTCTGCATACCAATGTATTTCTTCTTCTTCCTCCTCACTGACAAAAGAGAAACCTAGGTAGAATCCTGATTCCATCACTGGTTAGCTGTGACCTTGGTGAAGGAACTTAACCTCTTTGATTGTCTCAATGCCTTGCTTAGCAAAATGGAGCTATTTTTCTCCTGCTACTTATCAGCACAAATTCTGATTTGTGGGCTTTTAGAAGGATTAATGGGATCAAATACACTGAAACTGTTAGCACAATGCACATTGGAGACATAGGAAAGATGATAGATGACACATTGTATGTAATACAGGAGACAGATGATACATTGTGTGTGTGTGTATGTGTGTAATAAGTGAGGGACTATTATTAAATGCCACAACTGCTCTCTTTAACCATCCCTTTTACAACCTAGGAATGGCGGAGTACTTTAAATGTGACCACCAGCGATCTGTGTACCTGTACCTTTCTTCACTGAGAAAAAACTGTAATATCACTGCGTATCCCTGTGACTCCTACAGGAATTATAGGAATGGCCAGTGTGTCACCTGTGGCACATCACACACAGAGTCCTGTCCGCTTCTGGGTAAGTTGAACAAGTAATTTCCTCTCAAAGAGCTATTAAAAAAAATAATCTCCACACCATTTTTCATTTTTTAAAATGAAGCTAGAAATTGAGTATATTTGAAAAGTTGATTCTGTCAGCTTTTTCTAGTCAGTTTGTTCTGAGAACTGCTCTGATATCTCCTAATAGACATTATTAGAAAAAAAATTCATAGGATTTCAGTTAGGAGGTGGCACAATCTTCTTAGACACTATTCTAGCTTGTTAAAGAGGATTCCGGAAGAGTCCCCAAACCCACCCAGGGCATAGTCACCTTATGGTGGCCTGCTCCCATAGAGACAGGAGCACTCCCTTGGAGCAGACAACCCTGCTGGGGGAGGGACCCTTATGTCAGCTGAGATTTGCAGTGATCCCTTCCAACCATTCAGTCATTACATATGTTGTGAACATGTACTGGTATGACCTGGTGTGATAGATACTGTAGGGATATCTGCTAAGGTTTGGTAGAAATATTCCAGTTGATGAGGAACTTTGAAACTAGAAGAAGTGCAAATGAGAATTTTCCAGTTCTTTCCAGAGGAAAAATTCACACCAAAAGCATGCTACTAACAATGGGGTCTCAACCCTGATTGTGCTTGACAACCACTTAGGAAACTTTCAAAAATACTGATGCCTGTGTCCCCAGAACAGTTAAGTCAGAAACTAGAGGTCTTTCTCTAGGGGTTGGGACAGAAGAAATATAGAGCGCCCCCCCCCCCATGGCATTCTACTTCATTCCTGCAGGCACAGATACGAAGGAGGACATTCCCTACTTGGTGACATAGTCACATGGCAAGCCTAATTGCAATTCTTCCAGAAAGCACATCGCTTTGCAGTAGTGGTGCTATTTTAGGCATAAGCCTGAATCTGTTTTAATCTATAAAAATAAACTTATTACTGAGAAATGTCAGCGCTATTTTTAGACCACCTAGTATGTAACACTTGCCCCTCCCCAACCCTTGCCACTGAGAAGCAGAGGTAGGTGATGTAACATTAATGAGAAGGGGCCTAAGTCACCATCATGTCATTTTGTGAGACCTAGTCTTAGGAAAACATAGCAAGCAAAAGACAGTGGGTTCTGGAGTGACATTGCCCTGGCCCTGCAAGTCCACACCATGGGGAAAAGTGCAAGGGACATCATCTTGGTTGTGGTGATGACAATCAAACTCATTGTTCTCTTTCCTCTCCATTTGCTTTTACCCTTATACAATAATGAACTATGTGTTAACATTACACTTTTCCAACTTGTTTGATAGGCTACTATGCTGATAATTGGAAAGAGCATTTAAAGAAGAAAGACCCTCCAATGACTAAAGCATTCTTTGACACAGCTGAGAAGGAACCATATTGCGGTGAGTGGTGATTATGGTTGTGTGCTTTGTCTAATTTTTTTTTTTTTTTTAAATCACTGAGTCTCAACTTCCAGGCTACTTCTTGACAAATGAAATGAAAGCCATACAAGATGATTTGGAATCTGCTGTGAGAAAGACCTAGGTTGTACCCTGACTCTACCTTATGGTAGTTGTGTGACATCGGCTAAGACATTTGACCTAAGTTTAAATGTCCTGTTAAGTAAAATGGGATTAATAATGCTTGTCTTTTGGGTTGTTGAAATTAAAATATCAGCAAATCACAGTTGTTAGCTTCACTGGATGGTCATTCTAATCACGAAGACCTTCCAGAAAAGTAATTGGTCCCTAAGAAGTAGGAGATTGGGTCTAAAAAAATTGGGTGTTAGCCACATTTATGTGTCAGTTCTAGCTCCAGAAATAACCATAATGACCTTCAAAAGGCATTGGAGAGGCTGGGTAATTCTCATAGGAGTTAAAAGGGGCAGCAGATACCTTGGAAAGCAGTTAGAGTTTTCTTGGGTAGATGTAGGTCTGGCAGTTATGTCTCACTTTTCACTGTTTTAGGAGCAATGCTTATAAAAGAGGTTGCTGCTCACTAGGCATGCCTCCTCTCTCTGAGCTGTATGTGACAGCCCCAGGCTTGCTGCCTGCTGGTCTGCCTGGTCTCCCTGGAGCAGGTCCCTGAGCAATAACGGGCCATGAAATGGCAAAGTTAGAACTAACCTTAATTCTTTGTGGGACTGTCATCTCTCCGAGCCACCTTTCCTTTCTCTGCAAATATGACCAAGAGATAACAAATCTGACTATCATGGTGGCACCCCCATCTCCCCAAAGAATCTTTGAGCTTGCAGAGCACTGAGTAAGGAGCAAGAATAGTTCCCTGGGCATATCAGACACTTTCATTTATTCAGTAAGAATATAATTGGGTGCCTATATAGTGTTACTGCTGGGATTGCAAAGAAGAAATAATCATTCTTTCCTAATGATGGTCTGAGTTTTACCTTTTATTTTTTTAACCCCACAAGACATTTCTTTTTACATTTTAAAAATTCAATTTAATTTTTTTGCACCACTCTTCATTTTTTTGTGCAGTGTTTTGTTTCTTCCCTCAGCTGCCATTCCCCATAGGTCTTCCAACACCACATCGCTCATGAACCCTCACCATAGTCTTCTCACTCCTGTTTTGAGTCCCCAATTCCCACTCCCATGCTGTATCCCTCCAATCTATGGTCAGTTTGCTAGTTTTGTCTATATATTTTTGTTTGGTTTCTCTGTAGTACACATGTAAGTGAATTATCTGATATTTATCTTTTCCCTTCTGACTTCTTTCTTTTCTAAATTAATTTACTTTAATTTATACATATACATATTTCACATCAATCACATCATTGTGGTCCCTGGGGTCCCCACCACCTCCCCTCCCTGGCCACTCCAGCTGGTCCCTCCCGCAGTGGTGTACTTTCATTTGGTTGTCCATATGTTAGTGAAACCATTTGGTATCTGTTTTTTTCCTTCTGACTTGTTTCTGCCAGTATGATTTTTTCTAGGTACATCCATGTTACCAGAAAATCATCAAATTTGCCCTTCTGACTTATTTCATTTAGCTCCATCTTCTGGCTCCATCCATGTCATCACAAATGACATGAGTTTGTATTGTTTTGATTATTGAGTAATATTTTCTCATGTAAATATCAAAACTTTTTGATCCATTTGTCTGTTTGGGGGCATTTGGGTTGTTCCCCAACCAATCTTGGTTATTGTAAATAGTGTTGCAATAAATGAGTGCAGGTTTCCTTTCGAATCAGTGTTTTTATGTGTTTGGCTAGATTCATAGGAATCAATCACACAAGATATTACTCAAGCAGTATTTCTATATTTATACCCACACAGTTACTATTTTTTTCAATTGCCAATTTTCTTGCCTTTTACAAATATGGTGCAGCTTGTTAACTAAAGATAAGAGACCCCTCCTCCAGAGCATGAAGTGATCTCTAAGAGGGAGACCTGACTTAGGGTTAGTGAAGGCCTCCTGGAGGAAGTTAAGCCAAAACCTGAAGGATGAGTTGGCAAAGTGGGCTAAATAGGAGTGCCCAAGTGTAGAATAAGCCCAGCAGCAGAAGTCTGGCAGTGCAGGAAGTGCAGGGATTAGTATGGTAGAGGAAGAGATGAGGAAAGCAGGATAAAGTAGTGGACATGACTCAGATTAAGGAATCTAACCTCCCTTGGTCAACCAGGGAGGATATTTACATGACCCCCTAGTTGGTTTATTCCAACATGGGCAGGGAGTGAAGTGACCAGTTATGCTCTGCACTAAGCCAAAGACTCAGTCAAAACGATGGGAACACTGATCTGATAGTGATGTATATATATATGTCAACTGAATACCACCGAGTCTTGTTGTCAGGCTACCTATCCCAAAACACAGAAAGGAATATTAGAAAATTCTGCACTCTTCCTTTGTGAAGAAATTAGAGAGGAAGAGAAAAATAGACTCTGTTTTCAGGGAAGCTAGGTTTTTAAGAATTGACCCATCAGGGGAACAGTTGGGAGTCTCTCTCTTCCTGTGTTTTCTCCCTGTTTTACAGTATATCATTACTTTGTGGACATTATAATTTGGAACAAGAACGTAAGAAGAGGGTCCATTACAATCAAATTGAAAGACAAAGCTGGAATCACCACTGAATCCAAAATCAATCAGTAAGTTGAGCTGGGATAGTTTGTTATATCTCCTTTTGCTCAGAAATTAATTCCTAAATATTGCTACCTTCTTATTGATAGGTCTGTTAGTTTGTTTGATCTACAAAAGATACAAGGGGATATGTTGTATTGCTTAGTTGCTTTTTGTGATTTCTCAGGTTCTTTATAAATGGACTTGGTGCAAGAATTTCCTTTCCCTTCTCTCTCCTTTCCTTTTTTCTTTTTCCTGCCTCCCATTCTCCCTCCACCTCTCTCCATCTTCCGTTTCCTTTTCTTTGATTTGACATTTAATTACAAAAAGTCACCTTCACTTGCAATAAAGTATTTAGACAATACAAGAGTATGTAACACAAAAATACAAGTCCTTGTTTGTGCCAAAACACTCATCCTCTTACATTCACTTATGAGCTCATAATATATACATATATATGCAAGTCTCTGAAGTTCAGAAATGTAAATTGCAATAAAAAATTGGAAACACCTTACAAATCTGACAATGAGGAAAAGGTGAATTAAATATTACTGTATAGCAGTATATTTTTCTATATTATGCATGAAATGTTTATGATGTGCTTAAAAATGCAGCACATCAAATTACATAACATATAAACTGAGTTCAACAATGTAAAAAATGAAAAAGAAACTTATCAAAATATGTTAGATTGCCTCTTGGGTGGTAAGAATTTGAGTGCCTTTTTTCCCCAGTTCCTCTTTACTTTTCAATTTTCTGTGAGGTTGTGTGCAATGTTATATATATATATATAAAGTTGGTAAATCATTTTTGTATATAATTTTATAATTAAAGTGTTGCCCTCTCTCCAAATCTGCAAAGGAATTTGAAGCATATTTTATTTGAAGCATATTTGAAGCATATTTTAATCATATTTGAAGCATATTTTAATCATTTTTGTCAGGAGATTTTTCTTGTCAGGAGATTTGGGTTGTCTCTTGACCTCACTCAGAGAGAACTAATTAGAATGTTATTTGAAACTGACAACCATCTTATGGTTTGCAATATAGATAAATAGAGAATGTGAGGGTGCATTTATTTTTTGAACTAAACATTACACACACCAGTTACTGAAATTCTCTGTAAGACCCCACTATGTGGTATTGCCATCTATATTTTATCTATGAAGCTTCTGAAGCTCAAAGAATAGAGACCAGCTGATCTGGCTAACATCACACAGCTGGTTAATGTGAATCAGATGAAATCAGGGGCAGGTCTGTCCAACCCTGACACCCATATTTTTTTATATTATATTCCTGTCGTTAAGTTGTATTGCTCCCTCCCCCATGCCATACTTGAAGTTTGTGAGTAGTGGGGATTTTTTCAGAGCTTTTCATCTGTTCAAAGCACTCAGTTCAGCCCTAGTGTCTTCTAACCTTCAGCGGATTTGGGGTTAGGGGGTGGTTGCAACACTTTCAGGAAAGGTGCCGCTAGGGGGAGCATCTCAAGGACCCAGGTTCAGGTAACTTCTGGACTTGAGTGAGGAAGCGGGACAGAGACCTCCTCTGGAGATTCTAGGAAATAGAAGGGGAGGTTGTGCGGTTACAAAAGAGGAAGTGTTTACCTGGTAAAAATTGGATATTCATGCCAATATTTTCACATATTTACTCTACATGTGTCTTAGAACTTTAAACTTTACAGTGACTTTCTCCTTACTAGGAATTCCTAAATTTGGAGATTTAGATGTTGGTCAAGATAGAAGCCCTACCATCTTTAGTTTAACCCAATTCACTCTATCTGGTGCTTGCCAGATTATGAAACAGTCATTACTAATCAGAGATTATGTGTGTGTGGGGAAATGCAAACAGTTGTTCTATTGCATGGTGATATTATTACTGCTTTTCTCTTTCTGCAAAGTAAGACATTTTAATATTCGGTGTATTTACATTCTAAAATAAGGGAAATAATAGTGTGCTCTGAGTTTTTTTAGTTTTATTAGATTGTGGATACAAATGAAGCTATATTCATCCTGGTTATTGTCTGCCTAGTGACTGTCCATGTTTTCATGCTGGTTTCTAACCTTAAAAAGGTTGAGATATAATTCACATAGCATAAAATTCATTTTTAAAAACTTTATAATTCAGTGGTTTATATTTATGAAATGTGCAATATTTCCACCATCTAATTCCAGAACATTTTTATTATCTCAAAATTTCAAAATAACATTTTTATTATCTCAAAGAGGTTAGGAAGGAGGGAAAAGTAAGGGTAAGTGATTCCCCATTTCTCCCTCCCTAACTTTTGGCAACTGCTCTGGTTTCTGTCCCATTGGATTTACCTATTCTGGGTATGGCATATAAATGAAATCATATAATATATATCTCTTTGCATCAGTCTTTGTTTGCTTAGCTTAATGTTTTAAAGATTTACCCATACTGTTGCATGTATCAGTAAGTTTGTTCTTTTTTTGATTGAATAATATTCCATTATATATATACTGCATGTTTTATTTTGATCTATACTTTGGGATTGTGGACCTAACATTCTTTCACATACCTCTTTATTCACGTGTTCTGTGATTCATCATTTCATCTACTGATGAACATTTAGGTTCTGTCCACTTTTCTTGTTATTAATAATGCTGCTGTGAATAAATGTCATAGCATTGATTTTGATGGACTTCCATAATGTTTTCTGTAGCAGATACACCACTTTTGTAATTACTCCAACGATGCCCAAAGCTTCCAATTTCTTCACATCCTCGTTTTTTCCCCTATACTCTTCCCATCCTCCCTGTCATATGGAAGTGAGGTGATAATCTGTACTTTAGAACAATCTTCATAATTTTTCCTGCACTTCCTTCCTTTTTAGTGAACCAGTTGTTCCAGTATCACCTTGCTTTCCCTCCCCTAATTTTGGAATCATCCATTTCTCTAGGGAACTCTAATTCCTCTCAGTGGAAATGGTATTTAGAAACCAAAAATCTTGGCACCTGTAAGATTAGTGGCAGTTTGGCTGTTCTTGGACCTTACACTTGATTCCATGAGTTGGACATGATAGACTCCTCCCCACCCTAACCCACCTCCATACTAAGGAGTAAAGTAAAACCTCCTGCTCCTGAAGCCAGGGCAGGGCACCTCTGCCAAAGCCCTTCAGGGGGACATTGATCCTATTGAGCCTGCCCAGTGGATAAACTGGAGGCTTGCTTTGGGATTCCAACTGTAGAAAACATTTCCATGCACCTAGAAAAAGTATTGAGATTTGGGATATAGCTATTTTAACGTTTATAATGACAAGTTGGAATGAAAAAAAAGGCTATACTAATGCACAACCTCTAAATTAGTACCTAGTTTGGCTAAAAACATACACCTGTCTAGCAATGTAGTTTAATGAAATAACTAACTTTGAACTCAGTTACAACTGGGTTTAAATCCCAGAATTACTACTTACATGTCTTATAACCAGGTGAGCTGGCACTCTGGCAGCCTCTATTTTCTTGTCTGTAAAATGAAGATCATAACTCACCTGTAGAATTTGTGGGTGGGTGGAGACATGCCAAGGGACAAGATCTCTGGTACCCGGTGGGCCATCAGAGTACATTCCAGTCTCGTGTCCCAGCCTACCATCAGTACTGGGGGCAGCAGCTTCTCCTTTGTGGTGCTTTGTGTTCCAGCTGACTTTGCCCATGAAAGTTGGCAAGTACAAGCTATGGGGTCAAATGGATACCTGATTATGAATGATTTGTAGGCTGGAAAATTTTTATTAACAAGCTATATCCATTTAAAATATTGTTCCTTTCTTCCAGTGAGCCTGCAACTTTTCAGAAATACCAGCAAGTAAGTCTGCTTGCAAGATTTAATAAAGATCTGGATAAGGTGGAATCGATTTCTTTGGTGTTCTCTACAGGCAATGTAATTGGTCCAAAGTACAAACTCAGGATTCTCCGAATGAAATTAAGATCACTTACCCATCCAGAGAGGTGAGCTGTAGACGGGGTTTGACAAGCTCTATTTTATAAAGTTTGAACCCTGTCCAATATTCTTGATCTGTTGTTTTAATAGAACTTCATCATTCATGAGATAAGAAGTGAGGGATTCTCCAAAAATAGATTTGATAGAAACAAGTAGCCCAGTAATTCAAGAAAATTAGCCTGGTGTGTACCTAAAGATAAAGGACTCAGAAATCCAAGGAATTAATGCTGTTCTATTCTTAGCATTACACAATTCCTCTTTAGCCAACCACATTGCTTACAAAATTTGGTAAACTGATGAAAGTGTCAGGAATAAAGAAATGGTACCAAGAAATTGGAATCTTTTATTTCATGGATACAGCATAAAAGTACTGTCAATGTAAATTTGTACTTACATTGTAAAATATATAAATAGCTATACCAATGTTAACTTTGATAACTGCACAGAGAATGCTCTTGTTCAGAAAATGGTCACTGGAGTATTTAGGGGCAAACAACTTATTCTCAGCTGGTTAAGAAAAAATGAAGCAGCCTGGCACAGTGGCTCATGCCTGTAAGCTTCAGCCTATGAAGTGGCTGGGCCTAGGGATCGCAGTTCGAGTCCCACTTGGGGCAACACAGCGAGACTTAGGCCCAAAAAATAGCTGGGCGTGGTGGCACACGCCTGTAATCCCAGCTACCTGGGAAGCTGAGGCTGCGGATTACTTGAGTCAGTGGTACCATGGGCAACATGAGCCTGAGGTTCCATGGACAAAAATAACAAGACCCAGTCTCAAAAAATAAATAAACAAACAAACAAATAAATAAATACAAACAATATATGTGTGAATATGATTTTTTAAAGCACAGAGCTATGATGGCATACATGTTTTGTGACAACTGTGACTCTAACATGTAATCTTAGCAGTCAATCTGTGTACAGAGAGATTGGAAATTATGTGAGCAATTAATGTTCTATGCTTATTCATCCTTTGTTTTTTAACCTTTAGGGTACCTGAAAATTTAGTAATACAAGTGACTCCTAAGAGGATAGTTTTGCATTGTAAAACTATGAAATTTTTTAATACTTTCTTCCCAGTGATCAGAGAGATGATCAGGATGATTTCCAGATTTATTTTATGAATCTGGAAAGTGCAGGAAGTCTTAAGAAGCAGAAAAATATTACTTTTACCATAGTTTTCCAGTAACATTAGAAATAACTATTAAATAAATTTGTATCTTGATAAGATGATATAATTTCTTTTACTGGAATGTGACATTTTTATCCTTCTGTTGACCGGGATACTTTTTCTTACTTTATAGGCCCCAGCTGTGTCGATATGATCTTGTATTGAAGGAAAATGTGGAAGAACCTTTCCAACCAATTCTCTGCTCAAAGTTGCAATTGTAACTTGCCAGGACAGGAAGGCACCAGCAACATCAAGAAAGTCACAACTGCGGACCTGTTAAGGGCTTCACCTCGCCTTTTCCTCCAGGGACAAAATGCATGCAGTAACCAATGTGTTATGGATGTCAAGTTGTAAAATGTCAAACAACCTTGGATTATAAAACAGTTCTGGGGAGGGAGCCCCTAAGTAGGACAAGTCAGAAATAGCCAGTCTGCCTGTGTCCTGGGGCCTCCTTTGTTCTGATCTATCTTGTTGATTCTGCTGCCTGTCACTCGGGTGGTGCTACCTGTCACAGTGGAGGCTGGTCAAGTGTCTTAAAGGGAAAGACTGATGGAAGACTTGACTTTGGACTCGCTCCACATTTGCTGTGCCAAAATCCCCCAACCCTCCAGGTCTCTGCATGCAGAAGAGTGTGGAGACTGAACTACCTCAGGGCTGGTGTGTGGGCTTGGAAGGCCTGTCTGTGAAGGGTTCTTTGAATCCTGTGGCACCACTGCTGTGAGTGGTATGATAAATGTGAAGATGCTTTTATTTATTTTTATATGTTTTATCTCATGTGCAGTCAGAGAGATCCTCTTGATCACATCAGCCCCCCTCTTGGGCTGTTTGCTTTGGGAAAGTCAGAAAGTGACACTACCACCTCCTGCATCTTCTCAGGTGCAGCTAATGCAGAAGATGATGGGATGGGTTAAAATGACAGCAAAGGGAGCAGCTGCTAAGACTAGATAGCAAGTAGATGAAGGAAGAAGGTAAATGAGGCCACAGGCAGCCTTTCAGCTCAGTCACCAGGGATGGAGCGAGAGATAGGGAAGGAAAGCAGAGCTTGCTCTTCACTTAAGGTGAAGAAGGATCCCTTTTTAGGTAATTCATTTTAAGCAAACTTTAAGAAATATTTATTTTAGGCCAGGCACGGTGGCTCATGCCTGTAAGCTTCAGCCTATGAAGCAGCCAGGGCTAGGGATTGCGGTTCGAGTCCCGCCTGGGGCCCATAGCGAGACCTAGTTCCAAAAAAACAGCTGGGTGTGGTGGCACACACCTGTAATCCCAGTTACCTGTGAAACTGAGGCTGGGGATTGCTTGAGTCTGTGGTACCCCGGGCAATGAGAGCCTGCGGTTCCACGGGCAAAAGTAGCGAGACCTAGCCTAAAAAAAAAAAAAATTATTTTGCCTCATTATTAATGCAATCCATGGTTAATGACGGACATTTAGAAAATGCAAAGATGCTAAATGAAAACAAGCTTTCCCTGATCCTGCCTGTTAAAGGAGATTCATGTTAGCCTTTTGAAATGTTGCTAAATAACTAGTTTTGCTGATGTGTGACTTCAAAACATAAACCACTTGGCTCTTGGAGCATCTGATTCCTCCAGTGTGAGCAAATGTTGGGTTTACCCCAAAGCTGGTAGGGACTGGGATCTGGAGTGACACCCAGCCAAGTCCAGGGGCCTGGAAAGGCGAGGCCAGAACCAAGAAAGGTTGACCCTTAGAATCAGATGCCCAGAGCAGGTCCACAGCCAAAGAGATGGGTGTTCCCACACCCCCATGCCACAGCTATGGTCACTGCCAGAAAGTTCCTGGGAGTCCTGAGTGTCACAGACCCAGGAACTTCTTCCTCTTCGAAGTACGTGTTCTACTGCTTCCTATGGGGTCAACCTTTGTTTTAATAGAATGGACTCTACCTAATAAATTCCAGAATTCTGACTCTCTTTATATATATATATATATATATATATATATATATATATATATATAAATAACTTTGTGGTGCATTTTCCAGGTGTACACATTATCAATTGCAGAGTCAGTTTCAATGACGTGAGAGCTGCCTGCATAACGACTAGAAGAAGGAGGGCTCAGTGGAACTGGTGTCCCTTGGACGTCTTGGCAGCCTTCCTCCTCCCCTCCATACTTCCCGGCAGTTGTGGAGAGAAACCACAACTGTGCTGATAGATCTTTTTAGAGCTTTCTCTGTTTTGTGCTTTGGTTGACACAGACCAGTCCCCTTGTCCTGTCTCTTGTCTGGTAAACAGGAGGTCAAAACCATAGCAGGAAAATGCCAGGCAAAGCACTCCTGTCGCTTTGTTAATTCCTCTGCTGATGGGTCTCTCTGACTCCTGATGACTCCTAATGAGGCACCTGGCTCACTGTGGAGTGGGGTTGCAGATGGACAAGTGAATGAATGAATCAAAAGAAGAGGCAGCTTGTTCTCTGGAGTGGAGATTGATCTCAAGGACTTTTATTATAGCAGTGATCAGGAGAAAGGAAGGCAGTTACAGGGGTGCTTATTTTCACCTCAGATTTTTTTCTCCAAAGGCCCCTAGAGCTTTCAACTCTCTCTTACTCCTTCCTTCTCTTTATAACAGTCTGAATTCCAAATCCATGAGGTAATTACCTTTACATTCTACCCCCACCTCCTTCCCATCTTAGCTTATCATCTCTTCAGCATTTGGATCTTAGTTTGATTGTCATGCTTCAGGGGAGTCTTTCTGGACCTCATTTCTCCATATGCCACATTACCTCTCAGAGTTCTTTTAAAGTTTTATTTGTTTACATTTATATGTGTGATTAGTATTGGTCTTCTCCTCTATATCATTCTGCAAGGGGAAGACCCATTTGCCAAATTTCATGCTCATGTTAGTCTGAGCTGAGGACTATATTTATGAAATGCTGTCCATCCTCTTCTGAGCCCCAGGGAGCCAATACCCAGTTGTGGTAAAACCCTTCCCTCTTCCAGTCATAACCTATTTCCATAAAGACATCCACCTCTCTCTGCTTCAGGCTTCTCTCCAAGCATTTTTGTTATAGTGTCCATGGTCATCGCCTATTTACCAGACTCCTTGGGAAGAGTCTGGTTCTTCATTCCACTCTTCATGGCACTTCCTAGGGGATCCTGACACCACCCTTCAACAAGCCTGCTCTCCTGAGCCTGGGCAGCTTTGCTGCCCCTCATTTCTCCATGAGAGCATTGCTGCTCAAATTGTCCAGGGTCTTCCAACATCAAGCTATAGTTTCAAGCTATAGTTCAAAGTCTCCAGTCCCCTTGTTTGCTTTTCCACTCATTTTGCCATTGACTATATGGACTGTAGCATTGCTTTTTTTTATGGCACACTGAATGTTTCCGTGTCTGTTCCCTGATTAGAAGTGGTGAGCGCCATGGGAACACGCCCTAACACAGCACCAGGCACAAAGCAGGTGCTCAATAAATGTGCAGCTAGTGAAATGGAATGGACTCATCCTTAGGGATTTGAGGGAGTCCTCTCCACTCATGATTGAGACATCAATATAATGTTATTTCCCAAGCCCTAAACTCAGAGCTTTCCACCCTCAAGCCCAGGCCCCTTGTTCTCAGTCCTGCAAAAATCCTAGCTTAACCAAGGCAGCAGTAGAAATCCACTCAAATTAACCCAAATTTTATTAGAAAGAGGACTTGAAAAAAATCCAGGAAGAGCTTGCTCATCAGATCTCAGGAAGGAGGGCAGGGGGCTTCCTGAGGCTCTTGCAAGGAGAGTCCTGAGCCCTTTATTAACCCCGTTGTCCTCACTTGAGCTCCCTGACTGGGCCCAACTTGCTTTGTAGGGCAGCTCTGGACCATTATGGTCTTCAGGGTCACTGGACCCTTGGATATTCATTCACTAGCCAAACCAAATCCAAAATTCACTGAGAAGAACCAGCTCTTGGAACCTTCCCTTCAGGAAGGTATCCATCTTCTTGCATTTTCTTAAGCTGTGCTGGGGGCTGGGGCAGTAAAATCATATGACCTTCAGTGTAACTCCTTTCAGTTGATCTGTGCAGATCCATTTAAGAACCAAAAGAGATTGAACTAATGGCAGCCATGGTGCATGTTTGGCTAATTCACTCTCACTGGAACCTCTTGTCTGTCTTTCCTCCCTGAGTCAAAGGTTACTACCTGTGTCTAAGTCCAGTAGGTATCCTTGGTGGCAGCTGCAGGTGTCCTTTGTCAGGTGGCCTGGGCTGCCTGCCTATGCACTGACCTTGCTGGAGGCTGGCGCGACCTGTGGGTGGTGCGCTGATTGATGAGAGGTCGCTCTGCAGGTGCAGTAAACCTGCAGTAAATCAAATTTGCCTCTCCCCAAAGAGTTCTGGCTTCTTAGGCCTGTTGACTGACTCCCACAAATAGTCAGACTTCCCTGCTGGAGTTCTGTGTGGACGGCCACTGGTTCTTTTCTTGGACTTTCAGAGCTCTCCTCTCAGCCCCGCTGTGTCTTGTGCAGCATTCCTGAAAGAGTCATCCTGTTTCCATTGTTTTCTTGCCAATCTTCTCATCTCAGTCTTCTCTCCCAAACAGGTAATCTAGGGTTTAAGTTTTCAGTGTGACCTATGTTGATTTAACTCTTCTTTAATTTCCATTTCCTGGACTGTAAAGTGAAAGAGTCCCAACAACATGAAAGTTATTATATTGAAAACTTTCATATCTTTAAAATCATAAGAGGTCTGGAGTGTATTAAGTACTCAATGAATAGCAGATGCTTTTTACTCTCCCTCTCGTGGTCTCTCTAGGAGACCCTCCACTGCTCCACTGCTTCAACTTTTTCCTCTGACCTCCAATTCTGAATGACCAGTCTGAGTTCCGGATTTTCCTCCTTCTATATGAAGAGATGGTGAGGAACTGAGGAAAGAACGTGCTCAGGAAGAGCAGATAAGGACATGGATCCTTTTTAATATAGCTGTGGATTTTGCAGAGTGACTTCATCTGAACAACTATTTATCCATTATGGGATATAATACTTGATTCCCTGGAGTGGAATCATTTTCACCATGTCTGTTTCCTTCTACACATTCATCATAGTCTATATTTATATCTCTCTCCATGATCTCCCCCACTGAAAGATGAGTAAAGTCCTTGAGAGTGGGAACCTTGTGTTCTGTTAATTTCTTGATTCTTGTTGCAGCATACTCCTGGCACATGCTCACTAAT
Source organism: Uropsilus gracilis (assembly GCA_004024945.1). NCBI lineage: Eukaryota > Metazoa > Chordata > Mammalia > Eulipotyphla > Talpidae > Uropsilus > Uropsilus gracilis. The sequence continues at coordinate 24,840 of PVHY01003266.1, read as the reverse complement.
GTTTATTTCCCATTCACTTTCTCTCCTATGTTCCTTTGATGTTTCAAAATCAACTTCGACTAATCATTTCTTCACTAGACTGAGCCATTAATCTAATAAACATTAACTGCCACTTATAAACCAAACAGAGCTAAGGGTTGGGACAGAAGTAAGGGTTGTCTCAATTTTGCTATCTACTGGAGAGATGGGTCACACTGGAATATAGTATTTACAGAACAAGTTACACAGATGCTCAACAGTTAAGCCCAAGTACAGAGACGGTATAACCTTACTAAAGGGGAAGGCTTTTTCAAGGAGGTAAAAATTGTCCTGGGTATTGATAAAAGCTAGGCATTTTCCAGGCAAAGAATATTATAGATGGAAAATTATATTATAATAGATTATATTATATTATAATAGATAGAAAAGTGTGTCAGAGGCATGGGTTCATATTTAGCTGGGATGGAATATTTGAAGGGAGAAAGTGAGAACAGGAGGTTAAGATCATTTACTTAGATTTTTTAAAATGGAAAAATTCAAATATCTACAGAAATATACAAAGAGTATAAGATTCCCATCTAAAAAGTAGCAAGAAAAATAAAATTACCTCTATGTCACTACCATCCAGTTTCAACCTTTATCAGTTTAATGGCCATTCTTATTTATATCCCTATTCACTAAACTCCTATCACATAGTTTTGATGCAAATCCCAGACATTGAATCATTTCATTTATAAATACTTTAGTATCTTGAAAAGATATATTATTTTTTTCTTTTACAGACTTGTTTGATTCATATATATATATTTTTTTCTGTTTGTTTTTTCCTATATCTTTCAAATAAGTGAGACCATCCCATATCTCTCTTTTTCTTTCTGGCTTATTTCTATTAACATGAGTCCTTCTAGCTCCATCCATGTTGCTGCAAATGAAATATGCTTGTCCTCTTTGATTGATGCATAATAGTCCATAGTGTACATATAGTACATTTTTTCAGCCATTCATCAGTTTTGGGACATTTGGGTTGTTTCCATATCTGGCAATTGTAAACAGAGATGCAATAAACATGCGCATGCAGGTGTCCTTTTAAATTAGTGTTTTCATGTCCTTTGGGCAGATTCCCAGTAGTGGGATTGCTGGATTGAATGGTAATTCCACTTTCAGTTGTTTGAAGGTCCTTCACAAAGTCTTCCATAGTGACTGGACCAGTTTGCACTCCCACCAGCAGTGTAAGAGAGTTCCTTTTTCTCCACATCTGCACCAACATTTGTTGTTGCTTGTTTCTTTAAAAAATATATATATATTATATATAATATATTAGATAATACAATTATAATATGTATATTATATAATATATATATGGGTCATTCTTACTAGTGTTAGATGGCAACGCAGTGTGGTTTTAATTTGCATTTCCCTGATTTTTAGTGATGTGGAGCTTTCTTTCATATGTCTGTTGGCCATCTGTACTTCTTTGGTGAAGTGTCATTTTTGTTCTTCTCCCCAATTTTTGACTGGACATTTTGCTTTGTTTTTGTTGAGTTGTGTGAGCTCTTTGTGTATATTTGTTATCAGACCCTTGTCACTTGTCTGGAAGGCAAAAATTTTCTCCCAGTCTTTTGGGTTTCTTTTTGTTTTGCTTATTGTCTCCTTTGCTGTACAGAGACTTGTGTAATTCTTAACTTCACTATCTAAGCCTCCTTTAGGCTATTCAGTGTTATACTCACCATAATTCATCTTCTAGTCTATTACTGATAGACATTTAGATTCTTCCCAATCTCTTAGTACAAAACAATGCAAAAACAATTCTTTCGGATCTACATCTTTGTCTACTTATAGACTAGGTTCCTAGACATGGAATTGCTAGGAATTTGTATACCCTGATTCTGACAGGTACTCACTATTTGACTCCAAAGGTGCTTTGAATGACTTGACAAGGACTCTTTCTCTCTGTTATCCAGGTTTGTAACATTTTGGGTCCTATCTGCTCCTTCATTACATCAGTCACAGGTTCCACCATTTTTCTCCTATCATTCTCACTGCTGTTGTCCTGGCTCAGGCCTTCGTCCTTTCTCTAAAGGAGAGTTGGAACTCTCAAACCAACATATATTCAAATCATCTACCCTCCAGAGCCAATATCCTAAAATAGGAATTCAATCATTTTCTTGGTTAAACATCTCTGTTGGTGTCTCATCGTGTATGATATTAAGGAAGAAAGGCCAGCTTCTTAGTTTGCCTTTCTAAGCTTTCCAGTTTGTTCACAAATACCTTGGGCTTCGAATACCTTAGGCTTCACTAAAACTCCACTATGGCACCTTACCTGTCCCCCAACTCTCTTACTCCTTTCTCTGTTGTAGAAATACTGATCATCCTCTACGGTAAACTCCAATTCCATCTCCTCCATTATTTCACACTGTCAGGATGACTCATTTTGGATCTAGATTGACTTGAATTTTAATCTTGGCTCTCTTGGGGGATGCCACTTAATCTTCCTGAGACTTAGATTTTTCATCTGTTAAGCAAAGATAAAAATACCAGTCCTGCAGGATTGTTGTGAAGGCATAACAGACATCTAGTAAGTGCTCAATAAAAAGCCGTTCTGATTATTTTTGTGGTCACTACCCCTGGTTATACACCTGCTGAATTTGCTTTATGTTACAACTAGTGGTGGCCCAAACTGTCTTGACCACTAGACTGCTAACTTCGCTGTAGGCAGGGCTCACGATTCACCCCTGGTTTTCCCAGCAGAGATCCAAGATCTCTCCTGGCAGAGAGCCTCCAAACAACTGGAGACAGGGAAGGAGAAAACGGTAACACATGGGGACAGTGACCGGAACACAGGTTTCCCCCAGCGTCTCTGCCCCGGGTATCGCAGGCGGAGTCTGGGTCTAGGGGCGGGGCCTGAGCCTGGGGGCGGACTCTGAGACTGGCCCCGCCCCTGTCCGTCAGCTAACGCGCTCCCCCGGCGCAGCCCGTGCTCCGCTGTAGCCCGCGCTGACTCCCGGCTCCTCTGCGGCCCGGCGGGCCCGGGTGCCGGCGCCAACATGCGCCCCCTGCTCGGTCTCCTCCTCATCTTCGCTGGCTGCACCTTCGCCCTGTACTTGCTGTCGACGCAACTGCCCCGCGGGCCGACACTGGTCTCCGATGGAGAGACTAGAGACAGGTGCGTGGGGGTTCAGGGTCCGGGTCAGAGGAAGAGACCCAGGTCCAGGGATCAGACATTCGCCTTCCCGGATCGGAGGCGTCAGCGGTCGGGATTTGGGGTTCAGCTCTAGAAAGGAGATGGGGGTACGGTACCCGGGCAGCGTCTGGGGTAGGCTGGGAGGATGGAAGCCGGGACCCGGTTCTGACGCGGGCTGCGCGGCGTGTGCTGTCAGGGAGCGCGGCTTGGGGTAGCGCTGGGGGTTGGGGGGGTTGGGCGGGGGACTGGGACTGGCCGTCGGATCCCGGCCGAGTCATCCTCTCAGGCAATCCCCAATTGCTGCAATCCTCGTGGCTCTGTCGACCCGCAGCTCCCCCACGACGGCTCTCAGCGCCTCCATCCATCCAGCTCTTTTCCGTCATGTCTACCCTTGGGACTTGGAGGCATTCGGTCTCAGAGCTATGCCTAAATTATCCCCGGATCGATAATTGGGTCCGGCTCTCTTCTTGGCTGTCTCTGCGTTCTCCCTTCTCACTCTCTCACTTGGATGAGACAGGAGTTGGATCTATACTTACCGGACTGGTTTGCTGCGAGTGCTGCGTACTGTTCATAAAGTTCATTGGGATGTGACTGGCACGGTGTTGTATTGTCAAGGATGTTACTGAGAGTTAACTATTAGGACAACTGTTCTTAGCTACTGTGTCCTGTAGCTCTGAGAAGGCTCTGCTGTCGGTGTCAGATATACTAAGGGCAACATTCAGATGAGGCTTAGGCTTTGTTCAAAATTGATCTTTGATGGATTCAGGGATTGTTCAGGTGGCAGAAGCAAAATAGCCTTTACTCTGTAACCCTTGTACAGAAGTCAGAGTACACAGAAGGCCAGATTAATAGCTGAATGAAATCACAGGCCCTTTAAAAAGGTTGCTTCCAAGGCCGATATATTATCAAGAAGGTTGTGTTTATGGTGTGGGAGAGATGTACTTTCTTGGAAAATCTTTAATTGGCTTTTTGCTGATTGCTAAGCAGTTGTTTATCCTGCTAACTCAGGAGCAATGTGATGTTTGAACTGTCGTTGATGTCAAGTTTGTGTAGGAGGGGATGCTCCTGAAAGGAAGGCAATTAATTAATACATTTGCTCTTAAGAATAGGTCATAAAACCTTAGCGCTGAAAGAGAACTCAATGATTATAAACACCAACCCTTCATTTTTTTATATAAGGAAACAGACTCAAACTAGCACTGCATCGTACAACTGGATAATGGGGCAGTGGAGAGCTAACCCAAGTCTCTTGCTTCTATACCAGTGCTCTTCTGTCTGTGTCTGTCTCAGCTGTGGTGTTTTAGGTCACCTTTATCCCATGGTCCTATTAAGTGTGTTTCTAGCAGGCCAGATGATGGACACATTTATAAACCTACTTTGTTTTTTCTTTTTAATAATTAAATCTATTTATTTTCTTACATTGTTCATTTTTGTACAATGCTTGATTTCTCCCCTCAGGTGTAGTCCCTGTAGTACCCCCACCACCACAGCACATCTCCCTCATTCCTTGTGCTCTTTCCTCCCTTGTTTGATCCCTCTCTCCCTTTCTTCCCCTGCTGTATGCTTCAGATCTATAGTTAGCTGCAAGTTTTGTCTTTTTCATGACCCATTGTTCAGTATAAACCTACTTTGGAAAGAAGACACAAATGATTTTCTTAAGTGCTCTTTTGATCTGGACTCATGTTTCCATCTGCTTTTCCAAATCTCCAGGTCCCTGTGGTTCCCCTCAGATCTGGCTGAGCTTCGGGAGCTTTCCCAGGTCCTTCGAGAATACCGGAAGGAGCATCAGGGTTATGTGTTCCTGCTCTTCTGCAGTGCCTACCTCTACAAACAGGGCTTTGCTATCCCTGGTTCCAGCTTCATGGTCAGTGTTCTACCCTTCTGCATTCACCAGCAACCCGTCTTCTGTTTTCAAAGGACCCTTGGCAGCAAATTCTATGGCCTTGAGGACGAACTGCAGGCACTGACCTAGTTGCTATATACCTGCAAGAGCTTACTTAGTTCTCTCAAAAGCCCATAGTGGGCATTATTACCTACAATTTTCAAATAATGAAACAAATGCTTAGAAGTGGAGTGATGGTCTAGGGTTACAGGTAAGGAGGGGGCAAGACCGGTGTCAACCCATCTCTTTCCTAGCTTTTCTTCTCAGGTGCATGGCTGTGTTTGTTTCTAAGGTGCTGGTAGTTAAGGAAAGCTGTCCTTGAGTCCTGTAATGTTCTGCATTGTAGCAATGTTTTTGAGTTCTTTTTTCTTTCCCCAAAATCTGTTTTCTCCACTAATCTGTGGATTTCCTGAGGAAAGGGCCTGTACCTTATCCTAAGCCTTTGTATTCCTTTGCCTAACACAGAAAGTGCCTTCTAAATGGTTAATGCATAAATGCAAGTTAATGGCGAGGTTAGGTTGCAGAGGGTTGGGAAGTCTCCCTTTCTAGCCGCCCCCTGCTTTTAGGAACTGCAGTTAGACCCAGGCTTTTGCTCCATCTTTTGGAATTGTCTCTTTAGTTGCCATTTTAGGTTTTAGGTTAGAGTTTGTGTGATCCCCAGCAGCATTTAAAGCTGGCCCACATAAATGTACATACCTGTTAAGGCTTAGAATGGGTTTGAATCACAGCTTTGTAACTGTGGACAAGCCATGTGCTTTCTCCAGTGCTATTTCCTTGTCTATGAAATGGGACTACTCCTTTGTGACCTCATGGGATTATTATGTGGTAGAATAAATGAAGCTGTGGGTGTAGAACGACCAACATGGTGATGGCACCTGGCACGTGGTGGCCTTCAATCCTTGTTGAGTGACTAATTGGCTAAGCAGGACACCCTATCCTCTTCAGCACTCCTATCCCAGTATCTTTCCTCAACATTCAGGCTATATCCACTTAAGCAATTGAAAACTGGGAGAAAAGTGAGTATGTCTATGGCAAGAGAGATGGGGGAGGTGCTTGAGGTCAGGGCCTAGATATGCTATGGTTGCCTGCCAACTTCCCTATGGCGTTGATCCCTCAGTAGGGCAAAGAACCAGTTGCTACCTCGGGGTCCCTAGGGGTGTCTAGTGTGGTCTTGGGCCCAATACTTAATCTCTCAGCAGCAGAAGAGGGTAAGGGGTAGTAGTATTTGGTACCTCGTGGCAGTGAGGATTCAGTATCTCACATCCAGAATACCTTTTTACTTTCTATCTTAGATTCCAAGTTGGGCAGGATGATGTCTAACCAGACAGACTGCATTGAGGAAGTGTTGGTCACTTTTCTATTTTTGTCCATTGAAGTTTTGGTGTTTTTTTTTGAGACTACGTCTTGCTAGGTTGCCTGGGGTAGTCTCAAACCCACAGACTCAAGTGATTCCTAGCCGCAGCCTTCCAGGTAGCTGGGGTTACAGGCGCGTGCTACCATGCCCAGCTTATTGAGGAGTTTGAGTGTCAGCTAGAGCTCTGGCCCACATGGAATTGGGTGTTAGCATGCCACATTGACCCCAGCAGAAAGCAAAGAAACTAGGCATTCTATATAGCTTGCATGGTCTTGCTGAGGGAGCAGTCGTTGCTTGTGTGAATTTAAAATAGTGAAACTAATTTGCAAGTTGCATGTCTGCCTTTTTGGAGCACCAGGGTTTGCAGGATGTGCCATAGCCCATAGGGAAGGCTGAGTGCTGTACATTTGGGCTTTCCCATTTCATCCTGTCCTACCTATGATTTAATCCTCATTTCTGTCCTAAGGTTGAAGAGACTGAGACCAGGGTTTTAGTACTAGCTTTTCCATTACTTTTCATTCATCTCTCTGAAGTGGGAGCTGGGTTTTGGCTGGAGAATCTCCTCAGGAGGAGGGGACATGTGACCTTCAGGCTCCCGGGGGAGGTGACTGGTCGCTGCCAGGTGTTCTGATGGCTGACAGTTTGCTTTCCTTGCAGAATGTTTTAGCTGGTGCGCTATTTGGGCCATGGCTGGGCCTTCTGCTTTGTTGTATACTGACCTCAGTGGGCTCCACGTGCTGCTACCTACTCTCCAGTATTTTTGGCAAACAGCTGGTAATCTTTTACTTTCCCGACAAAGTGACCCTGCTGCAGAAGAAGGTAAGGAGCGGGGGTATAGCTGAGCTCTGGGCCCGCAGAGAGTCACTTGGTGGCCTTGAGGGGATTGAGGAGTTGGGGTTCCCCCTAGTGCTCCACCACCCGGCTTTGGGAGGCCCTAGGGCTTCCTTTGATATCTTCAGGAGACACAGACCTGGAATCAGATCCCAGCTCCACCATTACCAGCTCTGTGACTTTGGATAAATTTCTGATTTCTCTGAGCCTTAGGCAGTTCTGTTTTAAAAGTAAGAAAAACAGTCTCTACCCCCAGAGGGTTGTTGAAAGATTCTAGAAACAGAATATGTAAAGTTTTGTTTTTGTTTTTCAGTCTGCCTTGTCTTTTAACAGCCTTGTCTTCTTCGGCTATAGGTGGAGGAGAACAAGAACAGCTTGTTTTTTTTCTTACTCTTTCTGAGACTTTTCCCCATGACACCGAACTGGTTCTTGAACCTCTCAGCCCCGATTCTGAACATCCCCCTGATGCAGTTCTTCTTCTCTGTTCTTATCGGTAAGATGCTAATGAGATAAGATTCAGGGGTTCGGAGTTGTCATGTTGTTGGTTTGGCTTGGAGTACAGCCAGTACTGCTTGGAGCTTGGAGTACAGTTCAGTATGGCACGTCTCCGAGAGCCCTTGTCCTGAAGAATATCTTCATGCTCGGTGACCTAATTGTGCATGAAAACCCATAAAGATCCTTATGGAAGTAATACGGATTATTCATTGCATAACTGTACGTATGCTGTTGTGCACCAGGCCTGGCATTGGAAGAGGAATCTGTAAAGCACTTAATAGCCTGTGGTGTGCCCTCACTGAAAGCTAGCTAGAAAAGCAGGGAAAGAAGAAAGTAACAGAGCAAAGAACTAAACATCTGATTTGGGCCTGTGTTTTGATTAAGATCTGCCTTAGGAAGATCTGGTGTTATTGAGTTGTGTTTTGACACTTATATGGCCTCCAGCTGCTTACTGCCCTGGGCAGGCCTCTTGGCCAGATGTGGGGTGAGGAGCTTGAATGGTCTATGTTTTCATGAAGGGCCTTGGATCACCTTTATTCGAGTGACAAAGTGCTAACAACCTATAAAATGAAAGGATAATCTTTTCTCTGTGCTGGAAGTAAGGCACCTTCTTTGAGCCTAAGACAAGAACTGCCTCTCTTAAACCCTCTTTGGAGAATAGACGGAAAAGTGTTAAAGGCTTCTAGGTCAAACATAACAAATCTGTGGTTAAGCAGCTTCTATTAATAGGGAATTCTTGAGAGAAATTGAGATCTTAAATTGAAGCAAAACCTCCACAAGCTAATTGTGGTCATATCAGCTTTCAGACAAAGAGTCTCTGTACCTCAGTTAGCAGCTTCTAATTACCTTGGTGGTGCGAGGCTGTAAAGACTCTGAAAGCCGGGTGTTCCGGTGTCTCTTCTCTTCAGCTGTGTGACTTTGAATGGTTTATGATGTTACAGCATCCTGTGCCATAGAAGATAACTGCATTAACAGAGGGTCCCAAACCATTCAATAGCTTATGAATGGGGGGTGGGGAAAGACTTTTAAAATGCAGGTTTTCAGGCTCTACCAGATCCAGGTAACCAGAATCTTTGGGGTCAAGCTGAGGGTTTGTTTTTAACAACTTCACCAGTATTGGTATATAACTGGCCTGTCTAACTACCATGTAGACTGTTGGGGTCTAGTAGGTTTGACCTCTTAGAGACCGGATAGGCCAAGAAAGGTAGTTTTACAATATGAAAAATATTCTCTTCTAAGAAATTCATTTTTTTTGCCATTTCATACTATATATTTCACACTTGTGCCCCACTGCTGACAAATGGATGAATCAGACGCTTTTTTTTTTTTTTTTTTTTGTAATAGTAATACGCTCTGCTCTGGTTTATTTTACTCTTCACTCATTTGGTTTTTTCTGTTTAAAGTTTTTTGTCTTATTGAAGCATTATATTTATTTTTATGAACCTTCCTAAGTCCTTTTGTTGCACAAGGCAGATGTATATGGAAAATTGAAGAAAAGAGGGGAAATAACGGAAAAGGAAAAGGGAAAGGTAATGTGTTTTGGGGTCAGTAGTTGGGGAAGGAAGATCAGATGTTATGAATCCCTAAAGATATTTCTGAAATGTTACTCTACTGTTCTTTGTTTCTTTGTCTCTGCTAACAGGCTCTTTCCCTTTTCCTCTTCCAGGTTTAATCCCATATAATTTCATCTGTGTGCAGACAGGCTCCATCCTATCAACTCTGACCTCTCTAGATGCTCTGTTCTCCTGGGAAACAATCTTTAAGCTGTTGGCCATCGCCCTTATGGCCTTAATTCCTGGAACCCTCATAAGAAAATTTAGCCAGAAAGACCTGCATTTGGATGAAACAAACAACACCAATCATCTAAATGGTAGAAAGGACACATGATGTGAATTTTTGGTTGCTGTGTCTCTGGACTCGGTTGCTTATTTATATAATGGGTATAGTCCTCTGATGCCCTTCATTTGTTTTCAATTCCACTCAACTGGTCATTTGGATACTGTTTGTTTATTGTGTACACTGTCTTGTCATAAAGGACAATCTATGCTCTAGATGGTGAATTACATCTGGTTCTCAAACTAGCCCTGATTTAGCAGGACACTCTATGAAAGGGAGGGCCTCCTAGAAAACCCTGGTTATATTTTATTAAATGACAGGGAACTCAGGATCATCCACTGTGTTTGCCTCTTGCCAAGCCCAGAGGTGCCTCTGGAGAGGATGATTGTCCTTGTCCAGAATGCCTCACTTGCCAAATGATAGGCTATTGTGACAAATACTCTATTTAAAATCCCTCATGGATGTTACTATTATAAATGGCACACAAGCCCACATCACTGGTACCAAGCTACATCTCATTATAGTCTCTTGAAAAGTGTTTCTTCTGTACTTCTTTTGCTGATGACCTACCTCTTCCATAAACCGAGGGAAACAAGCTGACCCCCACATAGAACTTCATGTCCTGTTCCAATGCACTATGGTTTCTGTGATGCATTTGGTGTTCAGAGAAACTGATGTTAGCATATCTGTCTCCTGACAATTAAGCTGACTGCGGGCTATTAAATATGAATGGAGCAAATGGTATTATGTTATGGATATGTTCTGGAGAAGTTTCTACCCATATGGATCGGACAGGGCACTGACTCATTTTGAACCAAAGGACCATCGGCACATTTTCTCATCTGACCTTTCTGTGTAGAATCTCTTTTTCCATCTCTCTGCTGGGAAAGTGGATTCAGTTCTCTCAAGATATCAAAATGTACCCTCTGAGTGTTTTACATTTTGTCATTTGTTGAGAATAACTGAGCAATAATTCTATTTATCTTTGCGTTCAAAGAGAAAAGTGGCTTGGGATCACTTTATGTTATGGTATTTTAATTATCTGTACCTATCAACACTACAAGATTGAATGGACAGATCTGGGGAGTAATATTTTTAAGGACAGAGGGTCTTGGCTCCTAGACTGACCAGGGCTGGGATCCTGTACCCAGCAGGAGGAACTCATCATTTCTTGCCAGCTCTGTAGCTGTGGGGCATCACTTACTGGGTTTTTTATTTGACTGACCAAAGATCTTACCAAGGCTTTAATCTGGACAACTTGTTATAGAAATTCCTGGGGCTGTTTATGTTCAGTAGAGAGAAAGAATTCCCAAGCAGAGATTTCATTTGTAAAGATGTGTTGCTTTAAGAGAAACTTGATTACAAGAATGGAGATAAGGGGGAGGCCATATGGAATTTGCAACCCCTGGCTCTGCAGTTCTGGAGTGGGGGAAGGGAGGGAAGCCAGAAACTTCACACAGTTGCAAGTGTGTGCCTTGCAACTGTATGGGGAGAAATTCTAGATTTGTTTCTTTCCTCTCCCTTGATATTGTAACAATGTGCCTTATCAGTTGTGAGTTTACAAGCAAAGCAGTTTCCCAAATATATGGATATAAGTGTTCTGCGTGGTGCTTATTTGTGCATGTTTCCATCTCCCTTGCCAGTGGGAGTTGGGATTGGCTGAAAATCAGACAATCCAAAATGGTATTTTAGCTTTCCACTTTCAGTAGGCTTACCAGAACTATTTTTTGGAAGGCAGGTTTTCATTTTCCCTTTTCCTTCTTTGTACGCACTTTAATGGGACCACTAAAAATAACAAAATGGGCACCAGAAAGTCATAGAGAAGAAGCAGAGCACCTGTTTAGACTTTTCGAGCACCAGCAAGAGACTGCTCCAGAAGAAAATAATGGCCATCCCTTCTCCTGTGAATGTGTCTGCTGAACGACCCGGAAATCAGCTTCCCTGACACCTGTTTCTCCAGACTGCAGGACACCCATTCACATTAGAGTCTTCTTGCCCTAAGTTCTGACAATCGCTAAGATTCTTAAAGGCAGCTTTCAGGATTCACGCTGTACCTTTAGGAAAAGACAGGACCAGAAAACGGTGACATACACTTTATCTTTAATTCCATGCTTTTTTTTTTTTGCTTCAATAGTCACTCTTGTTCCCATGGCTGTACAATAAAAAGACCCCCATCAGAAATCCACGCATGGAGCAGGGGAATGAACAGTCCCGAGATTACATGGGAGGGAGAGAAAGGGGACCTATTTTGAGATTTAATCACAAAATATTATTTTGCCCCAAACTGATAGGAACTCAAATTATTGCACTGTCAGAGTGGACCTTTCTACCTGCAGGTTTCGGGCAGGCACTCAGGAAGTGGAGAGTCACCTGGGGACATCTTAAGACCCTGACATTCTGGCTGCGGCTGCTCTAGTGCAGTCACTGGAGGGCCTGTCTGCCTGGTCCCCAGGCAGCAGTCTGTGGCTAGAAGCCAGCCTTCCCGAGAGCTGTCGAGACAGCAGGCCTGGGATTCTGCTGGAAGTCTTACAGGGGCCTTGCCATTGGCTTGGGGCTTGGTTCTGAGAGAAATCCTGCTATCGTGTCATGGTTGTGACAGTTAAAAGCCTTAAACGAACCCTGTTACTCAAGCAGTGGTTTCAGAGCTCCCCTTTTCTGCCACCGGTTCCTGAGAAGTGTCCCAGGTCCCACAGGCCCTCTACTCTGAAGTCTAGCTCATTCCAGTTGGAATATGAGCTTGCAGTATTAGCTATAACGAGCAGACGGGCAGACGAATGTGATTCATAGGTGCTAGAAGTGGGTAACTGGTGGTGTGATTACACTAGGACACTTATTGTATCAAATCAGCAAAGATCAATCTTGCTGCCTGGAAAGGCACTAAATCCATTTTGACAGTATAAACCCAAGACTTAAAAAGAATGTCACATTGCTTTGGTACAAAGACTAAGGAAGAAGCAAGTGACTGGGATTTGCATGTTACCTTTCTGTTTATAGCAGGGGAGTAATGAATAATGAATATGGTCATCAAATACAATGAGAGGAGGTAAATGAAGAGACATGTTGGAATTCACACCATCAGTGATAGAGCTTATTCAGTCTGAAGTCTGAGCTCATGCAGTTCAGAAGGGTAGTTGGTGGAGGTACATGTGCTGCCACCTGATGGCTGGAGGGTAGGAGCTACAAGGAGAACAAGATCTCAAACTATCTTTAGGAAATTATGCACTTAGGAGGAGGGTGGCAAGCCTCCCTGGCACAGCAATGCCAATCAGGCGGTAATTGTTGCTCCAAGCACTGAGCTGTGAGAGGCTCTGCAATGTCTAGCCTCAGCTGGAAAGGCCCCCGTAATTGATGAACATCAGTCTTGGATGTTCAGGATGGAGAAGGTAGGTGGGAAAAGAAAGCACACCAGATGGCAGAGCAGGGCGGCAATTTCTTGGATTCCAAATATTATATTCCACGTTGGAGACCAGCTTCAAGAAATGCAAGAAGTAATATTTTAAGAAAAGTGGGGAAAGTTGAGACATAAAACTTGGGGGAAAAAATCAAATCATTTGCTCAGTACGCATTCATACTGATAGGATGTCAGTGTTTGGCACTGGGAGGGATTTAACACTCTGAGATCTATTACATCGGGTTAGAGGGAAATTGAGCATGATGAGGCTTTGAAATTAATGTCCACTAATTAAATTCTATTAAAATATCCTTAGTTCTAGAAGGATGGATTTAGTGATACTGAAGTTTTAAAATAGCTGAATTTCCAGCAGGCAGACCAGAAAGTCTCACTGGCATCACTATGTCTTTGGGCAAGAGTGCCCACATATTTGCAAACTGGTCTAAAGTTGACTGATGGGCAAGCTTGGGATAATTTCACAGCATCTCCTGCCCAGTATGCCCTCGCGTGGAGCCCCGTTCTCTGGGAACTCACCTCTCCGAGCTCGGGGAGGGCTCTGTTAGGGCCGCTGTTGGCCCTAGTCTCAGACCTTCCCAAGGGACATGTGATAGAGTGACGCAAAGCACTCAGCTCGTAGCCCCTTTGATGAGCTTCCTCTGCCCTCGCTTGGGACAATTTCAAAGTGCATGCGGGCTTTCCAGTTCTGCTAAGCAATTTTAGGAGGAATTGTTATTCAGAGTACATGATCTAGAAACAGATGAAAATCAGAACCAAGTGCTCATCTGCAATACACATTAAAACTCATTGTCTTGTAGTCAATCAAAAGGAGATGCTAAATGAATGTGGACATTTATTTCAAGGAGGTGGAACTTTCCATCAACAATGAAGCTGGAACTCACAGTCCTGTGAAGATTTTTTAAAGCACTTTGCACAGCTGTCCGAACTGAAAACTTAGCTCTTAAATTCCCAGAGCACCTGATTCATCACCCATCAGTGACTGGAGCTGTTGTCTCGGTTGTCTCAAGGCAGGTGGTGAGGGGCAGGACTGGGCATTCTCTTTTTAATCTATACTAAGGTTGCTGTTATTCTCTGAAGCCTCTAGTCACTTTTCTAAAAAATTAAAATATGCAATGTGGAACTTTATTCAACTCAAGTCATAGAGTGAAAATATTCAATTCTGTTTCCTTCCTCACCTGTTCGTAACAGTTAGTTCACATAAAGTATATGGCATTTTCATGATAGATAAGACAGGAATTCAAAAAACTTACCAAGATTATCAGGTAGCAGGTATGAGGTGTGAGGGAAACAATCACTGAAAAGCGTAAGATAGACGTCAACCCTCATGTTTTTCTTGTGCTACCGTAGGTGGCCAAGAACTGGGTGAGCTGAAGTGTCAGTGTTTTATTAAAAATTAAACTGAAAGAGGAAATAGAATTAAAGCTACTCTCTTCCTAGCAGCAACCAGACATTTACAGTATGTGGTGGTCTGGATGGAAGGATGAAAAGCATGGCCTTCCAAGGTACTTTTTCAGCCCTGCTAGCATCGTCTAAGTCACTCGGCTTTAATTCTAGAGTATTTCTCACCTTGTTAAAGGATGTCATCCCAGCTAAGCATTTTATGTCATTAATATGTGTGTATGAAGCCAAGCATCAAACTAAAGCGCACAACTTTGAGCAGGAGGGAAAGGGGGGGGAAGGGAGGGGAGGGTGGGGGGTGCAAATCCTTGAGATTACAATGTTGTGAAATTTATATATAAATTAAAAAAATGTGTGTATATGTGTGTGTGTGTGTGTGTGTGTGTGTGTGTTTCCTTTCCGGTCTCCCTACCACCCAAATTGGGAGAGAAATGATTGATTATGTGGGGCCTGGCAGGAAGGAGATTACAGACTATGCCTTCACTTCTTCAAACCACCTAACCCAAGGGCCCCAGGCTCTAGGTCTGTTCGCCTCAGGATATTAAATCATGCTCTTTTTTGCTTCTAGTGTAGTTCATGATTTTATTTCTTAAGAAACTTAATGAACTTCTTGTCCATTCACTCAGTCATCTGTCTACCCAGGAGATTTCATGATCAAGTGAAAATCATAACATATCCATTAGGCTCCAGGGCAGAAGATGCATCGGGTGATTGTGTCGTACACAGAAAAAGAGGGAATACAACTAACGTGGATACCAGGAGCTCCCAGAGGGCAGTTCCATTTTCATTCCTTCACAAAAATCATAAAAATTCATAATCAGCAATAAACACAATCATTGTGCTGCACGATAAACCACACCTTCTGATCGACAGAAAATGAGAATGATAATAATTATTATAAAATAAAATAACAATGATAACAATGCCATAACTTAAGATCTTTCATGTAGTCCAGCTACAGAAATTATACAAAATGGAATAATTTAATGCAAACAATACTGTTCTCTGTATAAGTTAAACATTTTCCTTCATCCTACCTAAGAGCTATAATGACAGACATGAAGATTTAAATCACTGTCTCAACATAAAATGTAAACAAATAGAGAGATGACAAGCAAAAGGAACTACACCATGTTTCCTCCTGCCTTTCTTTTCTTTTTTCCTTTTTTTCCTTTTTTTTTTTTTTTTGGCTGATGCAGTCAGCGAAACCCAGAGGAGGGCCATGTTTTCATCTACACTGGGGACGGTTTAAAGTTGTGTGTGTCCTTCCTAGCGTCCAGCGTGATGCACTGTCAAAGAGAACAGACATCTTCTGCAGGCCCCGAACCTCAAGGTTGTTTGACAGTAACTTAACATGGAGACAGAGACTGCGGCAACTAGGCCAACGTCTATTTTTATATAAAATTCTGGATAAAAATATTTCTTTAAAGCCGAGGCACTGTGAAGTACCTTGGGGATGATCTGCAAGTTCATGACCCTGGAGACATGAGGGACCTCATGCTTTCCACAATGTAAGATCTTTCCAGTTGCTGCTCAGCAGGAGTTGTTCTTTCCATAAATGTCCAAATTCAATTATTCAAAACTGCATTGATCCAAAGGGAGGAGAAATGCAAGTAGCATATTGAAAAAAATGCTACTGGGATGGGAGAGAGGTTGCCTTTTTGCAAGTTGCCTATATTGCCTTTGCTATGACAGTGCAACCAGTCATCAAAACTTCCAAGAGAGAAGGAGTTGGTGAATATAAACCAGGGGGACTGTCAGGATTGGACATGGGACAGACTCACACACATCGAACTATCTTCAAAATCTGTCCTGTTCGCATCAGCGTAACACTAAGAGATGAGCTACCTGGTTCCCCAGAGGGCAGGCTCCATTTATCCCCACAACTGAATTGAGACATTCTGGGAATGTCTAGAAATTCCAAGTTTGCTCTTCCAACGTTGTTGAAGATTTCCCTTTTTCTCTTGTCCTGCTCTCTGCCTCAGCTGACCCCCCATCTCCCCCAAAAGTAAGTGTTCAACAGGTGAAAAAGAAAAAGCTAGAAGAAATGGCACTTGAGTCTGACAAGTCAACACACTGATCAAGGAAATGACAATGACAGCATTAAAAGGGGAAGTATTTGTCAAGGATAAGGTTTGACACTGTAAATCTCACTACCAAATACTGCTTAAAATTTAAAAAATGAAATCAGCTTCCACATAAACAGTTTTTCTCTTCCTCCTAGAGGAAGCACATGCTCTCAAAGTACTTAGTCACAAGGATCTGGTCATCACACTTTTCCTGGGTCATTTCCATCACCCACCTGGACAGGCTGGCCGAACTTAATGTAATCTGTGACCTAGGTAATCGGTTCCGTAAAATTGCTTTCCTTTGGCTGTTCTTTCTTTTCTAAAATGCTCAATGTGTCTTGCTCTGAGTCTTCAGTCACTTATGGCCAAAGAATTGGTCCCTTGTTCAAGTAGCAATAAAACCTCCTGGCCCCACAAATTCCCAAGGGTGTTACCCCTAGATTCCACTTCATTTCTTTCTTTCTCCCTTTCTCTCTCTCTCTCTCTCTCTCTCTCTCTCTCTCTCACTCTCGCTTTTTTTTTTGCAGGAAATTATTGTCTTTCTATATATCATATAGTTCACTCTTTACAGTACAAAGTGTTAAAATGTCAAACAAAAATAAATATCAATGTTACAGTAGCTAGAATATTCAATAAAATAGATCCCTGCCATTCTTGATTGAAATGTTCAGTGAGACTTATTTTCATTTGGATATTTTTTCCAGAGATTTGCAAAGTCTCATGTTCCTGTTATTGCAGCTCATTTCTAAGGGTAAGAAAGATAGGGCAGCTCTCTTCCTAGACAAAAAGCAGGGAGAGAGTGGGGAGAGTCAGGGTGGGTGAACTTGAAATGCCAGAATAGTCTTGAGCTCTTCAGGGTGGGCATTCTTTCATTACCAAGTCGCAGAGCTGTAGTGCTTATTGGTCCTGATGGTGGCATCAGAACACTCCCCCTCTGAAGAGTCACAGTCCGATTCTTCAAACTGCATAGGATTCTGCAAAGTTCAGACAAAAGAAAAGGAGTTAATTTCTGCAGTTGCTCAGTGAACAGATACCAAATGCGCCACAGACACTTTACTGGCTTTCTGGGTGAGGGAACTGCAGAGATGAACTAGACCAGGTCCTGTTGATGTGGAGAAAGAAGATGCAGAAAGAGGGAGATGGTGAAGGTGAAACAGGACCAGCACACCTCCACCCCACCTTGTAGTTAGTATTGACGATACTCTAGGCCCTACTGTGAGGGCTTGGCATCTGTGAATCCAGTTCATCCTCACAACACTCAGGGACAGATGGTATTATCATGCCCATTTGACAGACAAACAGACCTACAGAGAGGTGGCTTACCCAACAGCCTACATGGAAAGACTGCCTTTGTATCCAGGTGGGCAGACTGCAGGCAGCACATCTCAGCCTCTGTGCTCCCACCTCTTGGCAGGGGGTGCTTACATGGGTTAAATGGGGGGAGCATTGGGAGCATGCAGCAGGAAGCTTAGTCCATTAACCAGGCTGGGAGACAGGTTCAGAGGAGGTGATATTAGAGTTAAATCCTGAGCGGCTCAAGGTTTGTGCCGGATGTAGGAACAACTGCTCTCCTGCCTGCAGCTCGATTGGTGTCCATTTCTACCTAGTTCACGGAGGCAGATGTATCTTGGAAGCTAGGCAGTAACTGCCAAGGGTGGGCACATGTCCTAAGCTACAGGAAGCTACAGGGCAACAGCGATAGGCACAGAAGGCAGGTGAGAACTCACCTCGTAGCCACGCTCCTCCACGCGCAGTTTGCCCAGGGACATCTGCGTCTTCACGCGGCGCACAGCGCACTCCTTGTCCGAGAGCCCGTCGGAATGCGAGGAGATGTCGATGGGGATCTCTGGCGTCTGGGAGAGCAGGTCATCCAGCTTCTCTGCCAGGCGGTCTTCGAGTTTATGAGCCAGCTCATCAGGGCTGTTCGAGTGGTCACTGGTGTTGCCCTCCTCGCCATCAGACACGGAGAAGTTCTCAGAGCTGAAGGTGGAGTAGGACTGGCAGCTGCTGATACAGCGATGGGGCCTGGAAGGAAGGAACCAGAGGACTTCACCCCAGGGCCAGAGACTGCCTTCCACACTGGGTCAGTTTTACTGGGGGAGAGGCTTTTCCTTGCCCTGAGGCCTATTTAAATTAAGATCAATAGAAATGACACAGGGGAATTTGAATTTCTCTTTTTCATTTGATATATATCTCTGCGTGGCTAAAAGGCTCTATTTCAAAGTGATGGTTTGGGTGGGGCACCATGGCTCGTGCCTGTAAGCTTCAGCCTATGAAGCGGCCGGGGCTAGGGATCGCGGTTCGAGTTCCGCCTGGGACCCGTAGCAAGACCTAGTTCCAAACAATAGCTGGGCGTGGTGGTGCGCGCCTGTAATCCCAGCTACCTGGGAAGCTGAGGCTGGGGATTGCTTGAGTCTGTGGTAGCCCCGGCAACGAGAGCCTGCAGTTCCATGGGCAAAAATAGCGAGACCTAGTCTCAAAAAACAAACCCAAAAAACAAAGTGATGGTCTGAAGAAGGCATTAAGTTGAATTTTGCTACATTCATATATGTGTGGCACGGAAATGTTCATATTGCAATGATGCTTCATGAATTCACAGAATCACAGTTTCCCACAGGTGAAAGATTCTCTGGTCTAATTCATGTCCCAGGTGTAAAAACATGAGCCAAAGAAGGAAAGTGTCTTGTTCAATGCTACACTGTCAGAGAAGACTGAGTTGTGTGCACTCAGCTCACTGCACCCTCTGCACCCAAGCTGTATTTTCTGGGGCATAGCAGCCCTGGAGGGCTGAGCCCTTTCACCACCCCTGTGAACCAACCCATGACAGAAAAGAACTTGGCGTGAACATTCACTCTACAGCTGGGCACTACCAGCCAGTTAACATCTGGGTTTAGTTCTGAGGCAAAACATCTGGGGATGGGGGGACTTTATTCCCCCCATTGGTTTTTTTTATTTTTATTTTTTGAGACTAGGTCTCGCTATTTTTGCCTGTGGAACCGCAGGCTCTTATTGCCCGGGGTACCACAGACTCAAGCAATTCCCAGCCTCAGCTTCCCAGGTAGCTGGGATGACAGGCGCGCACCACCACGCCCAGCTATTTTTTTTTGGAACTAGGTCTCACTACGGGCCCCAGACGGGACTCGAACTGCAATCCCTAGCCCAGGCCACTTCATAAGCTGAAGCTTACAGGCACGAGCCACCGTGCCCGGCCTCCCCCCATTGTTTAGAAATAGTCTAGTAAATATGAATACTGTTAGTTTATACTGGTTTAAAAAACAAACACTACTGAAGAAGACTGCTTTCTCCATCGGTCATTGTCTGAGCTTTCTCTGTTTGATAACAAAGGTAGTTTAATGGCATGTGACCTGAGCCAGGCAGGTGACAGGATGGGGGTGAGCATATCAAAGGCTGATGGGAGAGGCTCACATGGGCAAGGGAAGCTAAAGTAGTACTCACATAACTTCTCTAGGCTGGTAATCCAGAAGGGAGAGAAGGAGAAGAAAGTTATATGTAACAAATAAAACTATGAGGTGAGAACATAAAGATTATTTGCATTGTGGCAGGAAGGTAAAGTGGGAAGCCAGTGGGTGAACTGAGTTTGTGATGTCACAGGAACACAAGAAAGTAATTGTGATGCCAGTAGAGTGAGTGCAGAGAATGAGAAGCCATTTTACTTGGACTCCATCTCACTGCCAGGGGAAAAGGAGCATCCAAGGAGACGAGAATGTCCAGCAGCACTCTTGGGAATAGCTCAGGGCATGAGGACAGACATCACTTTTGTAGAAGTTAGAGACTCAGAATAGAATTTACCAAAGGATTAGGAGAAGTCCTGTCATTTGCAGGGAATTTCTGTTTCTGGCAGGTGCACAGAATCCTGAGGACTTACTCCTCAGGGACAGAGCACCTATTAGCAGAAACATCCTCTTGTGAGTAAAACTAGTTTCTACTTCTACAGAGGTGCAGCTCTTGTTCCAGAAGCAGGGGGATGCACCCCCCCCCATTAGATGAGATGGACTCAGCTAATTATGCTGTGGTCTGAACTGTGCCCTCCAAAAAGTCACATGTTGAAACACCACCCACAAAGTGACTGAATCTGGAGATAAGGTCTATAGGAAGCAAATACAATTAAAAGAGGCCTTAAGGGCAGGGCCCTAATCTGATAGGACTGTGGTCTTCTAAGAAGAGGAAGCTTTCTCTCTTCCCCACCAGGCCAGCACACGGCAAGAAGACTGCTGTTTGCCAGCCAGGAAGAGACTTGGACTTCCCAGTGTCTAAAACTGTGAGACATACATTTCCACTGTCCAAGTCACCCAATCTGTGCTAAACTATTAAGGCAACCTGCATGACTAATGCAGAAAGGAACACTGGAACACAGTAAAATTACCCATAAAATAGCACAGCCATTCCTCATAAAATCCCACCATATTCTCAATTGTCATCATGAATTTACATTCCTCATTGTGAAGTTCCTACAGAGGGAATGCTGTTTAGCCAGGATCTGTCATGCAGAGGCAGTCACCAAAAATGGCAGTGGGAAAACACAAACACAGCAAGTTCAAGTTCTCCTGCAGGATGACTGCTAGAAAATGACTTTGGAAGCAAGAGACTCGAAAACTCAGGTTTCCCCCAACACAAACACCACCATGATGAAGGCAGTCATATGTGTTTGTTGGTTTTACCTCTGTCTTCGTGGAAATTCAACTTCACTATCTACTTCCCCTTCTTCCTCTTCAGAGGAATCATCTCCACTCTGAGAATAAGGAGAAAAAAAGTTATATTTCTCTCTCTTCTTGTACAAGACTTATCAAAAGGCAGTGCCTTTTGTATTTGTTTGCTAAATATCACATTTAGACACACACGCATACACACACCCCTTGGCTCATTCATTAGCAATATTTCCTGGGTATATATGAGAACAGGCTTTGAACTGGAGGTTGGGGGACATAAAGTACTGGATAAAACATTCCTTTTACCCTCTAGGAAATGAAAACTGTCAGAGGGACCAGAGGTAAGTGATGGAGATAGGAAGTAGAGAGGGGTTTTAGATTTTGGGGTGTTCACCTGCAATTATTGTCACCAATGTTTCCAGGCTCTGTCATAGAGATCCCACCAAGAAGTGGGTTATCTTTTATTCTCAGAGACCAATAATTATTTTCTTCTCTTTAATACCATCCGCTTTCCTGTTAACCTTAAAATGATGACATTTACATTGTTGCTACTAAGACATACATTATTTGGGGTCAGTCCATATGTATTTTATTGCCTTGTCTTTCTCCTCTACCACTAACAACACAGGATACACAGCAGGGACTTTGTGGATCACTTGTAGGGTACAGGAGCTCTGGGGAGGACACCGAGTCCTTTGACTGTGGTTGATCAGAAGTCAAAGGACACCGAGTCCTTTGACTTTGTGGTTGATCAGAAGACTGGGCAAGAGTCCCATCTGAGAAAATGAATTCCCCTCATAAGGAAGAGTTCATCTCTCTTCAAGAGCAAAAGAACAGCCACACTTAAGATCAACTCTCTTAAACCACAGCATCACCAAGCCCTGGGTGACACCAATCCCTTGTGAAGTGGACAACAGGGCCAAGTAATTGTACCAAAGTTTGGGGATAATTTACTTTTAAGAGGTCAGTTCTAAAATACCATCATTCTTACACGTTTGTATTCAGATGTGCTTTTTTTGAGTAGGAAAGAGTGGAGTGAAGTGGCTCTTGACTGCTGAGATGAGGAGCACTTTACCCCCAGAGTATCTGTGGGAGGGAAGCTGGGTAAAGGGAAATGGAGCTGCTCCACAGTTCATTGAACCTGGTGTGTAAGGCATTTGTTCTGTGGCCTGCAGACCCGTAGATGGCATCAAAATGGTAACAGGTTAGATCAAATAGACCTCTACTTGCAGGAATGAGTTAAGTGCTCGAGTACAGCATTCCTTTTAGGAGATGGTGAAAACATTTTAAAATTGGTTTTGGTGATGCTTTCACAACTGAATAAGAAACAAGGAGTTGTGCATTTGAAATGGGAAAATGTACGTTATGTGAATTATACTGTAATATAGTTGTTGCCAAAAAGTATTTGTTACTGGCCCAGGGTTGTAGGGAGCAGAGAATGCAGGTTCCTGATCCACGGTGTCACCCAAACTGCAGTTTCTCCTCTGGGAGGGCTGACCCACCAGCAGCATTACGTGCAGAGGAAAGAATACATAGTAGCCCTGGTGGCTGATGACATAGCAGCCACTGTTGTCAACTTCATTTCTATTAAATGAAATGTCTAGTTGACCGAAATATGCTCATTTATATCCTTTCCTTCAATTCAATTCCTGAAGAATGGTGATGAGCTGATTGAATGTTTACTGTGTGCTTAACCATTTCCACCTATAATCTGATTTTTAATTCACTATCAGGACAAGCTAACATTTTTGGAAGGTTGATATGTACCAGGCTCTATCTACATGCTTTATATGTAATATAGCTTACTAATCTTCAGATCAAACAATGAGACACCACCATGAAGAGCATCATTTTATAGAGAACACTGAGGTTCACATAAGCACCAAGTGGGAGAGGCTGGCTTTGAACTTAGGTCTGTCTGACTCCCAAGCTTGTGCTCATAATGACTATAGCTGACTGCTAATAAACCATAGGCAGCCAAGGGCAAGAAGGAGAGGTACAGGTTTATGGCGATTCTAATTTAGTCAATGCTTCCCGAAATATATTATTGAGAAAACTAGTTCTATGAGACTAACAGATATAAATTTGGAAAGACATAAATAGGTGAGGGAAACAGGATTTAACAGGTGATTGAAAAAAGCTCAGAGTTTGTTAATGTGCACTGAAAGCCTCCAGGAGGGAACAGAGAATACTGTTTCCCGAATTTGTTTTACAACAGG
Organism: Uropsilus gracilis; assembly: GCA_004024945.1. NCBI lineage: Eukaryota > Metazoa > Chordata > Mammalia > Eulipotyphla > Talpidae > Uropsilus > Uropsilus gracilis. The sequence continues at coordinate 1,520 of PVHY01003266.1, read as the reverse complement.
ATCCTTCTTGCAATATCCCTCAGGACTGGGATATAGTAGTGGTTTACAAACTATCCCTAATAGATTAAGTGTCCCTAATAGATGGTTATTTATACATTATACACACTTGAGTCAGTCCTTGGGCTCAGTAGTTCCCAAAGTGTGTGTTCCTAGTTCCTCATCTAACTAGTGTGGAAAGTATTTATTTTTTAAAGATTTTTTTTCCCCTTACATCATTGTAGTTTCCATAGTTTTCTTGCTAGCATATCACCCATGAACCATCACCATATTGTGTGGAAAGTATTTAAAGTGAAAGTAAATTTTTATGCTTTTGTTGTGTCATCCTTCTATAGAATGTGTACCTTTTTTTTTCTACTTAAGGAATCTTATAATCCAAATTATGTTTCCTTGCTCATTTATCAATTTCTGTTATTTAAAACAGAGGTGACATTTTGCACAGTTTCACAGTGAAGAATTACAAATATAAAGGAAGGAATATATGCTTATATACTTAGACTTTGTTGAAAATTCATTTTCAAACAACAGTTGAAATCAGTAATTTGTTTCTATTCTTTATAATTGCCTTTGCATATGTGATACTTTAAATCAGTAATCTTGGACTAGCATTATATGTGCTAGACTGGCACTGGTGTGCACTTTTTAGGTATGTTCTATAATGTGTAAAACATGATAGACTTTGCAGGCAGTGACACACTGCTGCTGTCACTACAGTTTACCTTCTGAAGGGGCCTTGTTTTTCGAGGTAGCACTGGCGGGGTGACGTGATGAGGGGTGCCGAGGGATGATTCGGACCTAGAGCCGTGGAATTCATTTTCTTCCATTTTCTCAGAACCTTGGGCATTTTCCGAGAGGGGATTGTGTGCTGGTGGCTTGAAAATGTTGGGGCTCCTCCCCGCTGGCTCAGCAGAGGGCACTTCTAGGGACCCACACTGTTCTGGCCTGCCTTGGAGGTAGGGGTCATAGGGGTCAGCCTGACAACAGCCCCAGTGGGCAGCTTGGCCCTGGTCTGACTCAGACCCCCTCCAGCAATCTGCTGCCATGGCCGTGGAGATGAGGTCAGGGCTGGAGCCGGGCACCTGTCTTTGAGCGTGGTTGCTGAGTGGGCTCCGCAAGGCTGCAGCTGGGCCAAAATACCTCAGGTTGTTGGCGCAGGTGGCGATGTCCTGTCCATGCATATTGAGTCTGGGATGGTGACTCTGGGAGAGGGTGGGAGAGGGTTGCTGGTATTGCTGCTGCAGAGGATCACGGTGATGCGAAGAAGGGGACTGGGAATGAGTCTGGTGTAGGTAAGAGGGGTGGGGAGAATTTTCCTGGGTCGGCTGGTTTTTCAAGATTGCTGCAAAGTCACTATGGCTGCCTCGGCTATTCCCTCGGCGGTGTCGTGGTTTGCTCCGATAGCGGCTCTTGCTGCTTGAGGTGGACATTTTGGGGCTTCCTGACAAAGGGGATGCAGCAGGAGGCACCTCCACACTAGGGATACCTTCAGATTTCAACAGATCTGGCCTGGAGGGAAAAAAAAA